>JAUELF010234869.1:0-13165 GCA_031471495.1 Clinocardium nuttallii
TCTCCTTTTGCCACAATGTTTTCTACTTTTCGTCATAGGTTTATCCATTCAATTATAGAGATTTTCTATTTTTGGACAAAATATGTTCAAAGTTGTCTGCTACTGAATTGTCGTAAGAGGGAAAGGGTTAAACTCCTCTGAAGCAAGTAACTTATGAAAACATTGACTTTGCTCAATCAGAACAATATCTACTTTCTCAACAATATTTGAACCTCTGTACAAAGTTTAACTTCCAAATTTGTTTAAGGTGGATTTAACTCTTCAAATGATTTCAGAGCAAACATGGCTCGATCCTTTTCCACAGACAGCCACTTTCTGACGCCTGTGCAGAAAACATTTGAAAACATTGAGGCAATAGGAGTAATTGCTCATAATGAGCAAGTTCTCCTTTAATCACAATGTTTTCAACTATTCAAATTTAAACAGCGTTTTCATGGTTTTGTCTGGATGATTTAAAAATCAACTGCTGCAGGTTTTTTTACATTAGGGAAACTGTTAGAACTACCAGGAAAGTGTTAACCACAAAAGCGTTTATGCAATACAGTATATAAATATTAATGAGTATGACCCTCGTTAATGATGCCAATTAAGAACATTCTGGATTATGATTCTGGATGTGTCTCTAAATCTGCACTGTCTAGATTTAATCTGAAAAATACAGAACATGTAATCATATTTATTTCATTGAAAATACAGCATAAGTAATCATATAAATAACATTGAAAAATACAGCACAGTTTATGCAATAATATTAAAAACATTGAACAATAGAACTCTTTATATAATCTAACCCTTTTTTCTTCATAGAACAAATCTGCAGCAGACAACTTTCAAAACATCTTGGACAACATTTATGAGAAATCTCTCTAAATGACGGTATACAGTACTTATTGAATAGAGCTGAAAACATTGTGGCAAAAGTAGAAATTGCTCATTATGATTTATTTCTCGTTTTGCCACAATGTTTTTGAAAGTCATCTGCTTCAGATGCGACAAAATGCGTCGGCTAGTTGGAAAGGGTTAAACTGCGGTTATATTTAATCTTCACTTAAAAATATGTTGTAAGAACTGATCTGAATTATCTGGTCAAGTCAAAACTGACAAGTACCAATAACATTAGATTTGATCAAGAAAAAATACATACTGCATGAGAGAGTAATTTTACACTTCAACAACAGAGACATCTTCACAAAACTTAGTGGCACCATTTACATAAGTTCATCTCCTCAACATAATTGAACATTATTTTTTCACTAAATAATTCTTTTCAATATATTTTCTACTGAATCTAAAAATTACACTAACATAAGAATTTCCATATTTTTCTCTTAATATTTTAATCCTTTGATCTGGAGCAGATGAATTGGAAGACAAACATATTGAAAAGAACTATTTAGTGAAAACAAGCAATTTCTTCTTTTGCCACAATGTTGTCAACTCCATTCAATAACAATGCTTTAATTTATAGAGATATTTCTATATTATTGCCTAGGAGTTTTCAAAGTTGTCCACTGCAGATTTGTCAAATTGTGGAAAGTGTGAAAGGCCTTTTCTCTGATACTTAGTAATAGTGTAGGATCAAACTTACCTTAAATTACCATTTGGTGATGGGAGAGATTCCTGCCCTTCTACCAGATCCTTTTCGCTTAAATTCAATAATTTACTTTTAACATCCCCAGCTGTCTTAGTCTGGGGGTCAGAAGGGGATTCAGGGGTTTGTGTCTCTGAGGTTTTGCGACCCATTACTAATCCAGCGTTTGAGCTAGATTCCGATTCTTGTCGTGAACGGGGTGATGTTTTCTGATTGGTTTGACCCGTTTGTACCTGCATTTTATACTTGTAGGTTTCTTCTGTGCTGGCTATAGTACCTAGAAATAAAGGATTAAATATTTATAAAGCATTGCAAACCATGGTACTTGTTACAGTATGTTTTGGACAGAATAACAAGTTATTTATGTCTTGTTAATGGCAAATTACGTTTGTGTGAGAGAGAAAGATATAAGAAATATTGAAGAATTTTTTTCTTTAACACTCCCCCTCATACGACAATTCTGCAGCAGACAACTTTGAACATATTTTGTCAATAAATAGAAAATCTCTATAATTTAATGGATAACCTATGACTAAAATTGGAAAACATTGTGGCAAAAGGAGAATTTGCTCATTTTGAGAAATTTCTTCTTTTGTCACTATGTTTTCAAAGAGCCGTCTGCTGTAGAGACATCAGAAAGCGTTTCTATTAGGAGAAGTGTTCAATTTGCTGACAAAAATCAGAAAAGACTGCAAGGTAAAATTAATTAACTCCTTTCCCAATATGGACAACCAATGACACCCTAACACGGATAAACATTGGAAAACATTGTGGAAATAGCAATGGCAATTTTAATTCTTATTTTAAATCCCTGGATGTCTTCTCCTCTATTTTACCCTTTCCAACATACAGATGCTTTCTGATACCTGCAGAAACAATTTTGAATTTATTTTGGGAAAAGGGGAAAATTGATATTAATGGGCAATTCTCCCCTGTGCCACAATGCTTTCAACTCTATTCACTGATTTAACTTATTTATAGAGGTTTACCAAATTTATAACAAAATGTTGTTAGTCATCTGCTGCGGACTTGTTGTTTGTGGTCATACATGTACCTACCAGGTTTTCCTATCTTTTCTCAGGATGTTTTAAATTTGGAAAATTCTTAAATTATCACATCACATAGTAAGGCAGATGAATAATTATAGTAGCAGGCTCCATATCACCGAAATCCTTCTAGATATATTGCTTATTCTCAATTAACAAAGACAAACAATTTCTGATTGGCCTTTCCGAAATTGTGTTTTGAGACTTACAATTTTCTTCAAATTTAGAATAAAATGTATTGGAGCCGATGCATGGAAAAGGGACAAGTTGGTCTTGATCTACATTGTTCACGTTATAACTAACACAAGCTAGTTAGAAGATTCTGCAAACTTGTGTGTTAATATCAACACTTTCCTACATACAACAAAACTGCAGCAGACAACTTTGAGAACATCTAAACAAAACAATGGAATGTCTCTGTAAATAAATGTTATATTACTGTAAGAAGTTGAAAACATTGTGGCTAAAGGAGAAATTGCTTGTTTTGATCAATTTCTTCTTTTGGCAGAATGTTTTCAAAAGTCATCTGCTGCAGATGCGCCAACAAGCCTCTATATATAAGGGAAAGGGTTAATTAATAAAACTGAGCAGGTGGACAAATATGAATATCAGGAATGCCAACAACATGTACCTTTTCTCATGCACTGTGTCATTTAGAACGTTCAGTGAAAATGAGACCAAGATTTTGACCTACCTGACACGAGATTGAAAGTTCTTCCTTTCATCACATTTTTGGGCGGAGGTGACCACCAGTTCATCATAGAACCCAGCATAGGAATCTGTCGTAATACACCCTGTAATGAATGTGTGGAAAACATGTTAGTTGTTGTACTTACTTCATCATCTAGTATACCTGCACAAAAACGGGATTTTATTTAATGCTAAACGATGAGATACCGAGTTCTATCAGTGAGATATAATCCATATCACCCACACTGGGATTGATATAGGTACGACGTCATTTGTACTACGTTATGAAGTCAAACCGCTGTCGTGACATGATTTTCCTAGCATTCGTTCATGTTATAATACACATGTTATATACAAGGTATACGTAATAAGTATATTATTTTTTCGTCATCAATGTATTATCATTAAATAAAAAGAATATTTGTTTGCTTTGAGTGTATATGGAATATATTTCAACTCAAAGTGATACAATTTTAACATTTTCACTTGCGCTACGCAGTGTATCACTTCTCAGTGAGATATATTCAATATCCACTCAATACAAACAAATATCCTCTATGTATCTATATATAATTCGATCCATTGATGACATGTACCCTACAGACAATATTTCAATTATTATACTGGGTTCAAGGATAAGCCTATAAGATATTGGGAAAGAGACATGTCAGAAATAGTTTCTGCAGTTCATCTAGCTTACTTACACCAGTACTCAACACAAAAAATACTTCCAAGCAACTGGCTGCTATTCCACAGACTGTTAGTCTATTGGTGGAAAACAAAGTATGCTTGTCTCATTGACTTTTATCAAATGTTGGCCAAGCTGTGGTTGGAACTGACAATCCCTGTCGCTACCAAATTTGTTTGACTGTTGGACTTAAATTGAATAAACCTACCTCCTCCATGATTTTATGTTGATTTTCAATCTGCAAATCTTTGTTGGCCTCCTCTATTCCCTTCAAAATTACTTCTGATAAACTTTCTAGATACTGTAAGAAATGTAAGTGTTGCATTAAGTGATGAAGAGTCTTAACCCTTTCAGCATTACAATATATCTGCAGCAGATGACTTTGACAGTGCATAAGCAAAAATATGTAAAATGAACAATCAATTTCAATTAAATTCCAAACAATTATGGTAAAATGAGTAATTGGTCATCATGAGCAATTTTTGCATTTGCCTCAAAGTTTTAAAAAGTCGTCTGCTGCAGATGCGTAAAAATGCATGGGAAAGTGTTAATGACACTGCACTTTGACATCATTTTAAGACATATTGGTTGACAATCAATGGACTTACACAACCAGATTTTTGTCAAAAGATTCAATTAGATACATCTCAGATATAACGGACAGTGAAGACTAGTGAGACTGCATGTGCAGATGCTTACCCGAATCTTCACCGTAGACAGATGCATTGAGTCCCTACAGCTCATATGAAGAACTAATGTGCTTGGTTAAAATCAGGTACTTTTTATATAATAAATCCATGTACAATAATTATTCTTGCATAGATGGTTAAAAAGTTATATTACATATTACATATACCACAGCACTTTTTAGGAAGATAGTTATTTCCTAGTGAGTAATAATTGCAATGGGATTTTATCAGTTGCTCTGAAGATATTAAATGATGTCATTTATTAGGTCGCCTTCTTTGTCACGATACATAGTTGCACCATGAAAGTGCCATAAAAACACCTTCTTTCATCAAAATACATCAATTATGAGAAAAGACATAAAATTTCATTGATTGTCTACGTAATATAAATTTATAATTTAATTTTTATAAAGGGTCATAACTCTCATAAAACTGATACTTTCAAAAATAGAAATAAAAGTATCCCTGTTATATTTTCATGATAGACCTATATGAGCCATTCCACGAGAAAACCAATATTATGTATAGACTCAGATCAGCCTGCTCAGTCCACACAGACTAACCTGGGCTGACACATGCTGTCTCAGGGGGGATAGAGGTATAGAGTAATGATTCCTGAAACAAACAATTGACAAGAGACGAATAGATGGCATGTTTTTCAGGATAAAAAATTGACTGCAATCTTCAAACATTGAAATGATTGCAATAATCCCTTTCCCACTCGCAGACGCATTTGCAGCAGACAAATTTTGAAAGAATTTATGCAAAAGGAGAAACTGATAAAGATGAGCAATTTCTCGTTTTTGCCACAATGTTTTAAACTATTTTTGTCAAATATACTTTCATGCTATGATTCATAGGCATCTGCAGCAGATAAATTAAATGCGGGAAAGGGTTGAAAGGGAAACATCTACATGTATGGACAACTAGAATGGAGTGCTCTGCGGAGCTCGTGAATCACCTGCACCTGCTCATTGATAGTGTGACGAAAAAGTATGACGGACAGACAGACGCCGGACAAAAAAAAGGAAATCGCTAAGTGCCTACCATACTACGCAGGGTGACACAAAAAGAAGTGTACAGAAGTCAAAGACAGTCCACACTCTCTAGACCATATCTTAACAGTTGAAGTAGTGCCTTCCAGCTTCTCCTTACCTTTGACGATTCCTGTACTTCCTTGCCTGTAGTCTGTACCATGAGAATCAACTCTTCCACATCAGTATCTTCAGTGATGAGGCCAAATTTTACACAGGCCATATCATCCTCTGTATAACCTGAAAAATTACAACATAACCATGTATATATATATATATAGACAATAAAATAATGAACCTATGACTAAAAGTGAAAAACATTGTGACAAAAGGAGAAATTGCACGTCTTGTGCTATTTCTTCTATTGTCACTATGTTTTCAAAAAGCTGTCTGCTGCAGATGCGTCCAAAAGCATCTATATGAGGGAAAGGCTTAATGCAATTTCAACCTCTTCAAAATTGAAACCTATTAAAGAAGATCAAAGGAAATATGAACAAATGAAAGTAATGTTTTAAATAGAATATAAATCATTGTGAAAAGGTACAAAAATGCTGAACATATTCTGCAGGGTTCTAAAAAAGTGTTTCTATTATAGAAACAATTCATGGATCCAATATGAAAATAAGATGCAGTATTTTGGCAAATCCAAAAAATCAGCATGTTCTGTCCGGTACATTCGATTGTAAAACGCAGTTTCTGTATCACAAACAAAAGCCATGAGATGCATGACAATAGGCGTGACTTAACCCTTTCCCTCATACAACAATTGTGCAGCAGATGACTTTGATAATATTTTGTCCAAAAAAAGAAAATCTCTATAATTGAATGGATAACCAGTCCTATGACTAAAAGTGGAAAACATTGTGGCAAAAAGAGAAATTGCTCGATTTGAGCAATTTCTTTTTATGTCACTATGTTTTCAAAATGCTGTCTGCTGCAGGTGTCAGAAAGCGTCTATAAGAGGAAAAGGATTTAAATACAATCTCGGATCAATATATAATCAACAGTTATACATGCATGAAGAATATCTTACCTAAAGAGAAAGCCATATCCTTGGCTTTAAGAGAGTGAACTAGTTCTACATTCAGATTGTTGACTTCTTGAACAGCCTGTGGAGTAAGGTCATCAGGATTGTTCAGGTATTCACTTGGTATATATCTGTAAATAAGAATGTTAACAAAAGCCTGTGATCTACATTTAAGAATTTGGTAAAAGAAGTCAATCATATATATCAAATATTTATATGTAGACACTTAACTCTTTCCTCATAAGATATTTCTGCAGCAGACGACTTTGAACATATTTTGACAAAACATGGAACGTTTTGTGCAAATTCTTCTTTTGTCACTATGTTTTCAAAAAGCTGTCTGCTGTCTGCAGAACACAAATATAAACCCTTTCCATATGACAATTATTCTGGAGCAAAACTACTTTTTGAACAACTTGTTTAAACTACATGAATCTCGTCTGTAAATGAAAGTATTATTGTTGAATTTTAAGCAATTTTTCCATTTGCCACAGCGTTTCTAGCTCACCTGAGCACAAAGTGCTGGTTTAGCTTTTGTAATCCCTCAACAGCTCGCCTCTGGCATGGTCGATGTATTTCCGCTTGTCCATTTATATTTTCCTACAAAAACTTCTCCTCCTAAACCAATGGACCAATTTCAAAAAGATTACACAGGAATGTAGCAGATGACCTTGAAAACTCTAGTAACAGCACTAGACAGTTGCTATAAATGGAAGAAGCAATATTTAATAATGATGGAAACATTGCGTCAAAAGTTGTCTACTGCAGAGGTCCAGTCAGAATGAGTCTGTATGTGGTCAAATTGGCCGGGTTAAAAACATCTGAAGGCTAGGTTTTTTTTAAGTGACGCTGCTAAGAAAATTGATGCTTTCTTTTAATGAAACCTCGTTCAGACTATCTGATTTGGCTGCATAAAAATGCACATAGTTAACAGCTGGTTTAAAAGACAAATAGAAAATCTATAATGATTCAACATTAATATAGCATGACTCAATGTGCAACCATTCAGAATTAAAATGTATTCTATCTTCTATCTCAATTTTAACCCTTTCCCACATGTAGCCGCTTTCTGACGCCTCTGCAATAGACGACCTTTGAAAACATTGTGACAAAAGGAAAAATTGCTCAAAACGAGCAATTTCCCCTTTTGCCACAATGTTTTCAGCTTTTAACAATAATTATTCCTTTATGTACAGAGATTTTCTGTGATTTTGCTTATATGGTTTCAAAGTCGTCTGCTGCAGATTTGTCATATATATGTGAGAAAGGGTTAAAGTAATTAGTTGAGACTTGTCCTGTGAAAACCACCCCTCATACATTGTGAAATTCTGATTAACCCTATCCCACAGGGCTACAGAAATTTTGAAATCTCAATCGGTCCGGTGAAATTTTACCCCATAATGCACCAGTTGTATTTGTTACTTACTGATATAACTGAAAAAATTGTTGAAAATGCCGTCAAACACCGTGACCATACAAATAAACAAAACATAATGTCTGTATGCTCATCAAATTAAACCCTTTCCCTCAAATAGATGCTTTCTGACACCTTTGCAGCAGACGACTTTTGAAAACATAGTGACAAAGGAAGAAATTGCTCAAAACGATAAATTTCTCCTTTTGCCACAATGTTTTCCACTTTTAGTCATAGGTATTCAATTCAATTATAGAGATTTTCTATTTTTTGACAAAATATGTACAAAAATTGATGTCTCAGTACTAAAAGGTCAATTTCTTAACCCTCCCTTTCCTTACATTGCGATCATCCTTTCACAAATTTTTCCAACTCTGTTCTAAGAATATATTACTCATTATCCCGATGTTAGAAACTTGAAGACGTATTTTGACCGATTTGCATCAAACAAATTTTAAAAACATTGTGGCAAAAGAAGAAAATTTCTCCTTTTCCAATAATGTTTTCAACTGATTTCCTCTGCAGATTTGTTGTAAGTGGAAAAGTGTACATGATGTGTTTTTAGCTCGACTATTTGAAAAATATGAGAGCTTTACTACACCCTCAGGTGTGGCATCGGCGTCACACCTTGGTTAAGGTTTTGCGTGCAACTAAATTAAGAGTCCATATCTCAGTAGTATTTACTATCTCAGTATTTACTTGATGCAATGCATTGAAACTTTCTACAACCCTAACCCACTATTACACCTATGTAGATTATCAAGTTATATAACACTGTCCTGCATTTTATGCAAGTTATGGCCCTTTGTAGAATTTTGTTTACCTAGAAACTTGGTTAAAGTTTTGCATGCAACTAAATTAAGAGTCGATATCCTAGTATTTACTTGATGCATTGCTTTGAAACTTTATACAAATCTTTCCAACTATCACACCTATGTTGATTTTCAAGTTAAATAACTCTTTCCTGCATTTTATGAAAATTATTGGCCCTTTTTGGATTCAATATCTGAGTTACTTAAAAAGCGGTGGAATAGTAGAGCGCGCTGTCCTCGGACAGCTCTTGTTATCCAATTATACTTTGTATGATTTATTGGAGAATAAGTACATTATACCTATGTACATCCATGACTTGACAAGAACTGATGCCAGTGGGTAGATGTGCCTGGTATTTATACTATTTTGCATAGACGTGGTGAGAATGTAGGTATGTTGGTGTTTGGACACACTGTGGGTGTGATATAAACTTCATGGTCGTACCATGGACATGCCACGAGCGTAGCATTCACTTCATGGGGTTTTATGTAACATAGTATGGACGTAGCGAGGACATAGCTACAACTGCATTTGCGTAGTGGACGCGCAGTAGACAAGGACGGGGTTTTTACTGCGTTGTTGCTACGCTCTAACCGTCAATACAACGTCTCCGATGCGTCTACACTACGTCAATGGCGCTGTTAGTACATCCTAAGTAGGTCCTAATACTGCGTCCTGTAGGGGCCACATCCGCACTACGTGGGTTTTAAACATGTCCAAAGTCCACGTAGCAGGAATGTGGTCTCCGGACACCATGGAGACATAATGCATACCACATCAATGAAAAGTCCCCACTGTGTCTTCAGTACGTTCTAGGAGTTCCAACTGTGTTCCGGCCTTTTTTCATGGACATAGCTCTGGTGAGTTGGAGGTATAATTGAAATACTGTTGGAAATGGAACATTTAACCCCTCTTTTCACCAATTAACAAAACTGCAGCAAATGACATTGATATCTAGGCAAAATTATAAAAGGTCTATACTCTTTTATGTAAGAAAGAAAATTGATTTAAAACAGTTGAAAACATTGTGGCAAAAGGGGAAATTGTGAGCTATTTCTCCAATTGCCACAATGTTAAATTTAAAAGTTGTCTGCTGCAGAGGTGTAAGAAAGCATCTGTATGATGGAAAGAGTAACTACAACATGCTTATATTGCTGAGTCACGGCTAAATGCTGGACGTTGATTTATAGTTGTAACAACTTGTCCTAATTTTGCTGGCAGTTTTTGCCTCATTTAGAGTGTGTCACGGGTAATTTCGGAGAAATTTCCAATTCTATTAGGCGATCACTGACGACATATTTCCTCCAAGTGCATGCCACGTATTGTACTATATTGAATTTCCTGCATGCCTAGAATACAGAATGACTTGTACAAATACAATCAGCTCATGGAAATCGGGGGCATTCACACAGGAAACTTTGTTCTGTATGTTGTATGCAGAACTGTAAATGAAGGATTTATTTCATATTTTTACATCCTTGTTAACTTTTTCCCACATTCAAAAAATCTACAGCAGCTTACTTTGAAAACATCTTGGCAAATGTACGGTAAATCAACTACGAATAAAATTAATGTATGATTATCAAATAGGGTTGAAAATATTATAGCAGGAGACATTGCTAATTATGAGCAATTTTACCTTTTGCCACAATGTTTTCAAAGTATTCTGCTGTAGATGCGTCAAAATGCATCTGAAAGTGGGGAAGGGTTAACTTGACTATACAAAGAATAAGGAGAGTGAGAGCTATCAGCATGTTGGTTGACTTTTAAGGAAAATTGTTAAAAATCCCCTTCCCATAAATAACCGCTTTCTGGCACGCACCTCTGCAGAGGATGACTTTTGAAAACATTATGACAAGAGGAGAAATTGCTCCAAACAAGCAATTTCTCCATTTGCCACAATGTTTTCAATTTTTTCTGTAATGATACCTACATTGCAGACGGCTTTGTAAAAACATAGTGACAAAAGAAGGAATTGCACAAAATGTTTAAAATGATTAAAAAATCTTCTTGTCCAAAAGTACTGGCCCGATTTGAAAATTATTTTGCACAAATGTTCCTTGGCTCTACCTAGTTTGTTCAAATATTTCCGATCAGTTGAGAAAACATGGCCGCCAGGGGGCGGAGTTTGTTTTCCTTATAAGTGCATTGTTAAAACTTTAAAAATCTTCTTGTCCAAAAGTGCTGGCCCGATTTGACAATTATTTTGCACAAATGTTTCCTTTGGGCACCTCCTACCAAGATTGTTGAAATATTTCCGATCCATTGAAAAACATGGCCGCCATTTGGAGAGCTTGTTTCCTTATATGGGCGTTGTTAAAACTTTAAAAACCTTCTTGTTCAAAAGTACTGGCCTGATTTAAAGATAATATAGTACAAATGTTCCTTGGGTAACTATTAGACTGAGATTGTTCAAATAATTTCGATCTGTTGAAATTATGGCTGCCAGGGGGCAGAGCTTACTTTCCTTATTATGTAAAGGGTTAAAACTTTGAAAACTATTGAAGTTCTATTAAATCAGGTGAGCGATATATAGGGCCATCATGGCCCTCTTGTCTCTCTTACCACCGATGCTATATTGCTTTGAAACACACACATGTTTTGGCCATCTATGATCAAACAAGTTTTAAAACTTTATATCAGATTTTGCCACAATTCCCTTTTTAGACTTAGAAATTTTGAGGCCTTTTCTCACAAACAGCAGATGCTTTTCAAACAAGACTTATCCAACTTGTACTATTAAGCCACTATCTCAGTAAGAACTGTTGACTATCAAATAGCCAAATAGTCCAGCATGCTGTCTTAATGGACAGCTCTTGTTCTTTTAATCCCACATTCAACAAAATTGCAGCAGACGACTTTCAAAACATATTGGAACAAACACGAACAATTTCCTGAAATGAGAGTTTGATTATTAAATAAAGTTGAAAACATTGTGGCAAAAGGAGAAATTGCTCATCATGAGCAATTTCAACTCTTGCCAAAATGTTTTCAAAAGTTGTCTGCTACAGAGTTGTCAGAAAGCGTCTATATGTGGGAAAAGGTTAAATGGTTGTTGTTATAGATTTAGGGTACAAAGGAAAAAGGTTGACATGAGGTAATCATTTGATACCAACCTGTGTGAGGCAGGTTCACCAGTATTAGTTTCTATTCATAGAGTGTAACTAATTGTATCAGGACAGGTGAAAAAACATAGCTTACTTTTGACAGAGCTCTAGATAACAGGCATTTTTATGTTCTGAAACCTTTATTTGTCACCCAAACCCTATGTTGTGGGTACTCAAAAGAATTGTCTCACTGAGACGTTTCTTTTGAGTACTGGCAACATAGGGTTTGTTTGGGTAATAAAAAGAGTAATTGTGAAGAAAAGAGCTGTATACCCCACCTTATCCTGACCTCTGCTTTCTTATGATTTATAACAGATAGAAAAACAAAAATACTAACTGGTGGCATTGTAAAATGTGTGAGGTAAATACTACCATATGCTTTTACTCTCATAGAATTACCTTCCAACTCAGAAGACTTGAAATAAAAAATGGAAATAGATTTATGTATATTTTCATTTGTCAAATAATGTCCAACCTTTCTGCGATTGTGTCTATATTGTAAAAGAAATAAATTTAAATGGAAAATGAAATATTATTATGTAATATTCTTGTTTGTCAAAAAATGTCCAACCTTTCTTGGGATGTCTATATTGAAAAAATCTGAAATAAATGGGACAGTCAGTAGCAGCTGCATGTTTGAAGTACAAGATCTTCGAGTGATTGGCAAACATAGATAATGCAAAAATTATATTGATCCATTTCTATAACTATCTGTTTTAACGCAGTGTTCATAAAAAAAAGGCTGATTGCTTATTCCTCTCCCAAACAAAGACACCTATTAATGCAGCTTCAGCAAATAACTTAAAAAAACACTGAAGCAAAAGAAGACATTGCTCATGATGAGCAATTAGATGTTTTCTTAGTTGTGGGAACGGGTATACACAGCATCTAGGAGTAAGACAGAATTCTAGAAAGGAGGAGTATTTCTTGTACAATAAGTCAATATTTGACACTCAACCCCTATAGTGTGATCAGTGCTCAAAGGAACCGTCTTAATGAGCTGACTCTTTCGAGTTACCCACAACATAGAGTTTGATGAGATGATAAGCGAGATATTAAAAAAGAA
>JAUELF010234880.1:0-13164 GCA_031471495.1 Clinocardium nuttallii
TCTTGCTACAATGATCTCCACTCGATTCAATCATTGAGCGGCGTTCTGCGTAAACCAAAACTGTAATGTATTTGCGATGAGTGTAAAGTCAGATCGGCCAACGCGTCTACACTGTTTGTTAATAAGTTTCGTTATTTTTTGTAAAGTAGACTCTGGTGTGCGCAGTCACGTCTTTAACTTTAACATATGAGTGGTCCCGCAATAACAAAAATAACATTATGGCCTGTTAACGGTTTAGTGTGTGTTTGTATCTGTTGAACCATACTTGAATGGTGCAATGTCAGAAAATATTACCACACAAAAAATACTTGGCGTATACGTTGATAACAAATTAAACTGGAAAGTGCAAACTGATAGCGTTTGTAAAAAGACGAATAATAAGAGTTCACTCCTGAAACATATTATCTATTTCCTTACACCAGACACGAAGGCTATGTTTTATAATGCTTATAAACTATCAATTATATATTGTATTGTTTGTTTTAAACTTATTTATTTTACATCGATTGTGAAACAAGCCTATGGCTTAGATTAATCACTCTCGATGTCTGCTTCCTGGGTACTTAACCAGTACTCGCGCCGTTTGAGTGGACAATCCCAAAGTCAGGACCCGCTCATCACGGAACTCGAACCAAGGACCTTTGATATGAGAGGCCGACGCTCTACCTCTGCATCACTGTCTTCCACAAATGGTATATTTCTGTTGTACGGTCTGTTTCGGAGGATCTAATCGTCATACGAATAAAGTATTTAGCTTACAAAAGATAAATACTAAAATCATGCTTTAAACAATCGACAACAACTCAAAGAATTAAAGTGGCTTAGTTTTACTGATTGATATAAGTATCATACAGCTGTCCTTTAAATAATAGTGTTGCGTCATACATACATAACAGAAAGGATTACTTTTCCTGAAAATAAAAGATAAACTGTGATCAATATCAAATAAGGATCTTGTTTTAAAAGATATACCTCGTACCAATTGTATGAAGATGAAAGTATATCCCATGTGACATATATGAGCATTCAAAATATAAAAAGTTTACTGCATTCTTGAGTATTACCTATTCAAATTATAGTTTCAAAGTTTATTAGCAAGCAAAATAGAGAACTGTCCATCATGCAATACATATTATATGACTGATGATTATCATGAATATGTGTTATATGACAGTCCATAGACTATGCCCGGAAAATGTAATACTTTCTATCAGCCAGACTTCACAGCAAGATCATTGACTAATAAGTTCTGGTTCGTTTTATTGGCCATTTGTTCAGGAAACCACACATTGATTAAGTATATAAGCTGCTGAGTGTCTGTCGCGAAATTGACATTAAGTTAAATCAGTATAGGTGATTTCATGTATGTATGTATGTATGTATATGTAAGTGTTAATATGGGTGTACGTATGTATGTGTGCATGAATGAATATAGTGATATATAAGTTGGAGGGTAGCACATTACCTGGGTGGAATGTTGTGTAGATTACTGGCGCAAGAAAACGACAAGGACAATCACACTAGGTGAACTGGCCGCGGGAATATAACTGCATTACCGTTGAAAACAAGGTTAAACCCCAATATATCAATGAAAAACACCTGCCATAATTTTCGGAAGGTTGTTATTATACGTGATGTCTCGCGAAAAAAACATCATTGTTGTCTCTGCGTAAAGTTTCTACCCGGATCAGCATAATCTTGCCGCGCAGGCTAACCCGGATATACACTTTTCGCCTCGGAGACGGAATGTGTCGGCCCGGATCAGCCTGCGCGGACAGCGCAGGCGGATCTGGTGGACACATTACGCAGATGCCATAATGTTAGTTTTCTCGCGGGACGGCTCATATGGCGTAGTCAAAGCGCAATTATCATGATAAAACAATCCAGGTGCCGTCCGGCATAACCAAGAAATAAATAGGTCGTGTGTTAACCCTTTTAGACAAACAACAAAGGTGAGCCCTCCCACGAGAAAACCAACAGTTAGTAATTATAAACTCCTCGTAATATATCAGGCTAATCCGGGCCGACATATTCCGTCTCAGGGGGATTAAAGTATAGAGAAATGATTCCTGAAACAGAAAATTCACGGGAGGTTGAACGTGTATGCCCGGGTTAGCCTGCGCGGCATGCTAAGGCTGATCAGGGTCGACACTGTTGTGTTTTCTCGTGGAACGGCTTTAATGTAGTAGAAAACTTTTTAAATACCGACGAAAAATTGTGGCAAAAGGAGAAATTGCTCTTTATCTTTCCTTTTGCTATACACTTTTCGTACGCTATCTGCTGCAGATCTTTCGTCGATATACGTATAACGCCAGTTTTGACCTAGATGTTTTTAACAAATGATCTAGATTGTAGACCAATCAAATGTTGTATTTAATGAATAATAGGGAAGAAATAAAGGGAATTAAACGTTTTGATTGGTTCATAGTTAAGTTGGCGATCCTACGAGAGGCACTAATAAGGTGATGTTTTAAAATGAAATGTTCTTTAATTGTTTTCCTTAAAAATAAATTTCATTAAAAAAAATCAGTAAAAACGTATGAAATATAATATTTAAGCAAAATATTAATTATTTATAAAACATGATATGTGTTCTATTATATATCGGCAATGGAAACTTAAACACCCATTGGGAGCCTATCGTAATCTCCAGTCATGTAACGTATTCTCGGTCTTGTTCCATTTCTTAGTGTTTTCTTTTAGTGATCGACTATTATCTTTATTAAAGATATTTCTTGTTTCTCATGAGTTAATAAGTAACGCGGACGATTCCTCTTGTACTAATAGTTACATGTCTCGGAAGCTCGGTGCAAAATAACGGCTAATATAAAAACAACTCTCTTTTAACAGGTTAATCTCTATATTAACGACTAATCCGTTAGAATTTCAGAATCTGTTGTCAATCAAAGATGGCATTGGCAGAAACCGCATGGAAGGTTTAATCGCTGGCTAGTTTTAGTAAACAGAGACCTTAAGATAGAAACAACTTTTTTGTTCACGAGGTGATTCCTCTTGTACCAATTTTTACATGACTCAAAAGCCCGGTGCAAAATAATGGCTTTGAAAGAATTAAACAGATAGCAAAAATACTGCAACGGGTTTAATCAGTAACGACTGGTTCACACATATGTCAGAATTTGTTTCTAATTAAAGAAGGCGTTGACGGTTCTAGCCAATAAAAGGTTCATCGATGGCTAGTTTGACAAAGCAAATACAGGGACCTTATAATAGAAACAACTTTTTTCTCATGAGTTACGAAGTAACGGACGATTCCTCTTGTTCTAATATTTACATGTCTCGAAAGCTCGATAACAAAAAAGGGCTTATATAGTAATTTATATAGTAACGACTAAGAATGTCAGAGTCTATTGCAAATCAAAGATGGCGTTGGCGGTAGCCGAATGAAAGCTTAATCGATGGCTAGTTTGACAAAACAAATACTGGGTCCTTCAGATAGAAACAACTTTTTTCCCATGGGTTAACCCTTTCCCTCATATAGACGTTTTCTGACGCCTCTGCAGCAGACGGATTTTCGAAAACATAGTGACAAAAGAAGAAATTGCTCAAAACGAGCCCTTTCTTCTCTTAACGCAATATCTTCCACTTTTAGTTATAGACTATCCATTCAATTATAGAGATTTTCTATTTGTTGACACAATATGTTCAAAGTCGTCTGCTGCAGAATTGTCGTATGAGGGAAAGGGTTAATATGCCAATCAGTAATTTTATTTTATGTGTGAGTTATGTTATTTCATTTATTTAAAATATCGAATATTTGTTGAGATTCGCTATCCCTTATTGTCAGGCTTTTCCGGCTTTCTGTCTGTTTGTTTGTTTGAGTTTCGTTGCTTATAACCCAGCCATTGCTATGCAGCAAGCAAAGTGATGTTAAACACCATACAAGTTTTCTTGAGTGATTGACCTCCTACCTCGGGTTTCCGAGCTAGAGCCGTAACTATGCAAGGGGGAAAATCACCAAGGCGAAGCCCACATCACCAGTACGGGCTGGGCGGCTTGTATATTTTTGCTTTATTTTGTCTTAAAAGTTATACAAGGTATGTACTAGAAAGTAAATTATGTTGCAGTACTTCGTGATATTTGGCTTGGTATTGTCTACTCAGTCTCTGGTCATGGAAAAGTTGACATCTCTCTCGACCTTCGGTCTCGCGAGATATAAATTGACGACCCCTTGTAGATCAATACCAAATTCAATACCACTCCTGCAACATAATATTATCTATGAGTACCTACAATATAAAGCGTCAAGGCCATGTCAGAGAATGTATTGCAAATTATGCATATATATTGCTTGTCTAGATCTGGCAAGACTCTTCAAGGGATCTGAGGAGATAAAACTTGTGAGCATTTATTTGGATATTGTGAAAAGTGTCATGACAAGCTGATAAACAAGTAATACCCCTCTCATGCAAGAATGACATTAGACTGAATATAAGGATATAAATTACAGTTTCTGTCACATTCAATGAAGTTTATTATGTTGGGTTCTATTTTACATTGCTCCAGATTAGGAGTGTTTAATCCTCACTTAACTCACTATATATAGATATATAATAACAAAACAATACGCAAAACGAATCCACTCACGCAGATGATTACCCACAACATTAGTTATAAGAGAAATATTGCATGAAAAAGAGCTGTTTTACACCTTATCTGAAGACCTCTGTTCTAATGAATCACTGTCTCTCCTAATGAATTCAATTTACAGCACCCCCTGTAAATAATCTAGCTGCAATCAAGACTGGAGTAATTAACCTTTCTAATTCCCGGGTAACTCTCTCATATTCCAAACTCTCCTGATGATCTTTATTACCATCTACCTGCAATGATTATTTCAGAATCATCTGGTTAAAATAATCATTATAGGAAAACATTGTTGCATCTGGAGATAAGAAATCAAGTTGTATTACAAAGTTGCTAATATGAACCTTTTCAAGACTCACTGGGAGTGATTGGACAAAGGCTTCTAAAGTTATTGGGCTGACAAGACCAATTTTAGGTAATTTCTATACTTAAAGGGTGATAACTCTTGAGTGACTTAAAGCGAGATGGCTGGTAATCAAACTTGTCTAAGATATTATATTGTGCCTATACACATTCTGACCAAATTTGGTAATATGGTGATGATAGGACAAAGGCTTCTAAAATTATAGGGCTTACAAGACCAATTTTAGGTAATTTCTATAATTAAAGGGCAATAACTCTCGAGTGACTACAACAATATTTCTAGTAATCAAACTTGTCTAAGATATTAATTGTGCCAATACACATTCTGACCAAAATCGGATAAAGGCTTCTCAAGTTATTGGGCTGACAAGACCAATTTTAGGTAATGTCTATAATTAAAGGGCGATAACTCTCAAGTGACTAAAGTGATATGTCCGAGATATAATACCAATACAGTCATTCTGACCGAATTTGTTGATGATTGGACAAAGGCTCCTAAAGTTATTGGGCTGACAAAACCAATTTTAGTGACTATAGAGGGATATGGCTAGTTATCGAACTTGTCCAAGCTATTAAGCCAACACACATTCTGACCAGGTAAAACTTTAATAACCGTACCTCCTGTTTTTTTCAAAACGAAAAAAACGGGCGTATAAAAGGAGCCATAACTTGCATAATTTCCAGGATTAGAGTTATTATCTAATTGAAGAACCTGTCCATGGAAAATGGTTAACTTTGAGAACTGCGAGTGAAGATCCAAATCAGCTAGTTTGTTACCAATAATACTCTTACAAAATCTTGTAGGAAGCTTATGTCACCTTGAGTAGATTCGGAGTAGACATTGGGCATAATGATGTAGTCCTAAACTGTTCAGAAATACCACCTAGAACCTTTTCCCAGTGATTGAGTTCTCATATCAGGCCGAGGATAAATGGTGTGTTATGCAGCTATCAACAATATTGCAGTTTTATCAGAATGGTTTCTTTGTTAATTAGTTGTGGCTGATATATATTCTTTCTTGCAAATAATCCAAATTAGTGTTTATACTGTTGTTTATGAACAGTTCAAAGATTGTTTGTGCTAGGGGTTTAAGTTAACAAACATTAATTTACCTGACAGATTACTTAAGAGTTCTCAGTTTCATATACGTCTGACTGAGGTAAAAATACAAAATCTGCAAAGTTTATAGAGTACAATTTTAATGCAGAGGTGAAAACATTGTGAGAAAAGGGGACAAATTGCTATTTAAGGGCAAATTTCTTCTATTAAAATATTTGTGCTCAGTAGAGCTAAAAACGCCTGAGAATTCCCATACAAAGTGATGGAGTAAATTAGTAAAAACTGATCACCAGTAACACTCAACACACTATCTGGTAAAAAACTTGTGAATAATGTATGACAGATTTATTTCAATTTTTGCAAACTGTTAGGCCCGATGTTTCATGCTTTTAGCAATTTACTTTCAAAACAAATATAACGTTCATGAATAAGTAACAATGTATTTTACCCTGAGCCATATTTTAAAATTAAACACGATTTTCATTCTGTTAATTTCAGTCTTCAAGCCTTTCCTACATATAGATGCATTTTGACGCATCTGGAGCATAATGAGCAATTTCTCAACATTTTCAATGATAATTATAATACTTTCAATTACAAAAGAATTCCATATAGAACTTGTCAAAGTTGTCAGCTAATTATAAAGATTTGCTGTATGTGGGACAGGGTAAATCATTAACCTGTCCTGACATGATATTTCTAAGGTCATCAATATCCAATAATTAAATTGTAATCATCTCAACAATAGTGCCATGTAGCGAACGCCAGCCAATCACGGAAATATGCTTGCTGTTTACTCGAAAAAAGGGTCATTAATTTACTGAATAATTATTTAAGACAGAGTAATGTGAGTATACTATAGACATGGGTTATGTTCCTAGGAAAGTGTGTACATTTATATACAATAATTTGTTTCATTTAAAAATGTTTAACGTTTTTTGAGTTATGAGGAAAGGTTAAGTTTTGTGAAGACGCAGACACCTAGGGTATCAAAATTATAACCCTTTCCCACATACAACGAATCAGACGCAGACACCTAGGGTATCAAAATAGCCCTTTCCCACATACAACGAATCAGACGCAGGCACCTAGGGTATCAAAATGGCCCTTTCCCACATACAACCAATCAGACGCAGACACCTAGGGTATCAAAATAGCCCTTTCCCACATACAACCAATCAGACGCAGACACCTAGGGTATCAAAATAGCCCTTTCTCACATACAACGAATCAGACGCAGACAATTTTTAAAACAATAAGTCAAAAATATTGAAACTCTCTATAAATGAATTTAGAGCATGTCGAAAACATCAGTATAAGAAATTTCTCTCTTTCCAACAATTCTTTTTAAAAAGTCTTCTGCTGCAGGTGCGTCAGAAAGCGTTAGAATCAGATAAAGGGTTAATTTAGTCTAATAGATGCCTTGACAACTCTGTTACGGAAGATTATTCAAACATTTCCCAATGGTAAACTGTAACAAGTGAAAAGATACTATCAAGATGAGACACTTGTGATATGTTAATCTCTGGGGTAAAGGATTTGTTACTGAGGGGGCGTTTTAATGGTGTTCGATTATTTTCAACAATAAATGCATGAATAACCACTGACTGAAGGTTTTATTCTTGACTTGCTGGAAAATTATTTTGCATGTCATTGCAATTCATGTCTTTTATTATTATTGATTGGGGTTAAACCCTGTTTTCAACATTTTTTCAGTCATATCATGGCGACCAGTTTAATCTACTCATGCGCTTACTGGTTTTCCCACACCAGTACAATTAACACACAACATATTTTCCAAGCATCTGGCTGCTTTTCCTCATATACTGTTAAAGAGCCCATTGGTGAAAGAAGAATGACGGTCACAATGACTTTTGTCCAACGTCGGAAAGAATGTTGGTCGAGCTCGGATTCAAACATACAACCCCCTGGATTGACAGCCTGCGTCGCTACAGACTGAGCTACTGGGGCTTGGCTCATTGTCTTTTAAATGTAATCATTCTGTTTTAGTTTAGTCAGGGAGTCTAATCTACGTCTCTGGTTTAGAAACTGTAGTGTATTATTTATTTGTCATAAAATGTAAAGAAAAAACATTATTTAAGTTTTGGCTTTTCCTGGTTTCAATAATGGTATAGTATAATTAATTTATTTGAAATAAAATTTAACAAGAGATGTTTGTCAAACATTATATTTGGACAATTTTTTTACCCAATTAAATTACTTCAAAATCAATGGGGGTCATCTACTTAGTCACCCCCAGCCTGCATGGCAAGCTTGAGGGCCATGGGTGCAGGCAATGCCGAGTTATCACTCTGACAAGCTTTTCAGGTTTAAGGTCACTGTGACCTTTGACGCGATGCCTTTGAAAATCAATAGGGGTTATAATTTATTTACTCGTCACCCACAGCCTCTAAGTCAAGTTTAAGGGCCATGGGTGCAGGCAAAATGTCAAGTAATCACTCATCCAAGCTTTTTGCGTGCAATGTCACTGTCTGTGACCCTGACCTTTGTCATGATGACCTCGAGTTCATCTACTAGTCACCCCCAGTCTCCACGTCAAGTTTGAGGACCATTTGTGCAGAAAATATCCAGTTATCACTCTAGACTTTTCGAGTTCAAGGTCACTGTGACCTTGACCTTTGACCCAATGAACTCAAAATAAATAGGGTTCATGTACTGGTCAGGCCAAACCCCCACGTCAAGTATGAGGACCATAGGTCCGGACATTGTTGAGGTATCACTCGGACAAGCTTGAAAAAGGTTTTAGTGTTCAAAGTCACTGTGACCTTGACCTTTGACCCAATGACCTTAAAAGGAATAGAGTTCATCTACTGGTCAGGCCTAACCTCCACATCAAGTTTGAGGACCACAAGTCCAGGCACTGTTGAGTTATCACTCGGACAAGCTTAAAAAAGTTTTTTGTGTTCAAGGTCACTGTGACCTTGACTTTTGATGTAATGACTTCAAAATAGATAGGGTTCATTTACTGGTTAGGCCCAACCTCCATGTCAAGTTTGAGGACCATAGGTCTAGGCATTGTTGAGTGATCACTTGAACAAGTTGAAAAAGGGTTTTGTGTTCAGTCACTGTGACCTTGACCTTTGACCCAATGACCTCAAAATAAATATGGTTCAACTACTGGTCAGGCCCAAATTCCAAGTCAAGTTTGAGGACCGTAGGTCAAGGCATTGTTGAGTTATCACTCAGACAAGGTTTGGTCTACAGACGTACGGACCGACATGTGCAAAGCAATATGCCCCTCTTTCTTCGAAAGGGGGCATTATAAAAGACTTAGAGAAAATTTCAAATAGGAAAAAATATAAACAATTGTCTGGTGCAGATTTATTTTAAGTGATAATGGGTTTAAACAGTGAGTGACACTATCACAATATAATCTAGAACTATTTCTTGACAATTAATTACTAACAACTACTGAATCCACTGGAAAAAAATGTCAAATACAGCTGCACTAAATATTGTCAAATTTCCAACAGTATATAAATATACATAACAGCCTACATTCTACCTGACCTAGCCTGACACAGAAATGTAGTTGTTCTTTTTCTAGATGGATAATACCTATGGGAATACTTGTGAATGATTGGAAAAAAAGTCACAGAATATATACATCTGTGAGATATATATTCCGTTGCTGCAGTTTATAACTCGGAATTTAAAATAGATCGCTGCTCAAACAATTTATTAAAATGCTCTTAAAACCTAATTTGACCCTCAAACCCACATGATGATGTCAATTTTGTCCAGTGTCTTGAAATACGGATAAGATAAGATATGGGGCATAATCCTTATTTGACATTTAAACCTTATGTTGTTGGTACAGACGGACATGACCCTCTTATCTAGCCCTCTGTATATGCCATTCCCTAGCTAGCTGGTCAAAATTTCAGGACGGACTGGAAATATAACTAGCAGTCGATCAACCAATAGGATACATGATGGAAGACTTCACTTTTGATGTGGGAATTCTCTCATTTTCTTGTTATGCAGTTTATCATTTACCTGTAATGATACTTTAGAGCAGTCGATCAATACATGTTTACTTTTCAAAATCTCTGAGGAAATTCAGGCAATACTAGCTTATATAATAAATTGATATATGGAAAACATTTATAGGGAAGTGGAATTGTTACTTTTGAGCAACTTCACTTTTTCCTCAATATTTTTCATTCATTTGCTTATACAATGTATACAAATGCTTTCTGGCGCCAACGAATGAAGCAGACATTTTTTTTAAAAATTGTGTTAAAAGGAGAAATTGTTCATATAGGAAATTTCTCCTTTTGTCAGAATGTTATCAACTGTATTCAATAATTTAATTAACTTTCATATATAACTGTTCAAAGTTGTCTGCTGAAGATTTGTTGAACATACATGTGGTAAATTCAAGGAGATAAAAAGTCGTCTGCAAAATTATGAAAGGCATCTATTATGGTCTATGATTATCAAATGATCATGTATTTTAATTCAACTTTTTCATAATCACTTTCATATACATCCAACATTATACAAACACAGCATACTATGACATTGGAAGCTTCTATTAACCCTTTCCCTCATATAGACGCTTCCTGATGACAGCTTTTTGAAAACATAGTAACAAAAGAAGAAATTACACAAAATGTGCAATTTCTTCTTTTGACACAATGTTTTCCACTTTTAGTCATACGGGTTATAATCCATTCAATTATAGAGATTTTCTATTTTTTGACAAAATATGTTCAGAGTCGTCTGCTGCAGAATTGTCACATGAGGGAAAGGGTTAAAGGGCTGTCTGTAGGTAGTCGCAGACTGTGAGAGAATAAGTTCTATAATACAAGATGATTGATGGGGAAAACACTCCACTTTGATGTAAGAATTCTTCTCATTCTTACAGAGTACTAGACAAGGTGGAGTAAATAGGTCTTTCTTATATGATATTTCTCTTAGCACTCATTAAAACCCATGTTGTGGGTACTCAAAAGAATCGTCTCACTGAGGTGATTCTTTTGAGTACCACAACCTAGGTTTATGAGGTCAAATAAGGATTTTAGAGCATGAAAACGGTCCTTATCTAGAACTCTCAACAGTTCTTATATATTACACAATTCACAATAGGTCACACTGTATGTATAAAAACCTTTGATAATAGTAATATATATAGTCCTACCTTTTCTATCTGCTATTATAGATAAAACTTTTGTAGTCAATAAAATAATGAAGAGAGAAAAAAGGGTACTTTATAAATCAAGAGGACAAACAAAGGTCATGGTAATTAATTCAGGCTTTAACGAATAATTGTTTGTTTGTTTTTGATGCATGACGATAGGGTTGGCTAAAATATGAACTCGGAACCTATGAATAGCTCACCTCGAGTGCACCCAGGTGAGCTAAAAAAAGGAAATTTAAAAAAAAATCAAAAGTCTGCAGGAAATGTTCTTCCCTGAAAATGGATTGTACAAAAATAATCTAGACAGAAATAGTTTCTGATTTAATGGGTCAAGCCTTATTGTCTGTCATTGTCACAGCTATATAGAAACTAGGAAGGGACATCCATTTCCTAATGGGTTTTATTTCTATAGGCATGCACAGCTTAGTGTTTACTTATACCCCATGTGTTGCGATAATTAAATCTATAAAGAAGAAATTTTAGACACAAACCATATATAGTGCATCAATCCTGACAGCTAATATGAATTTAAAGTGCTCATTCAATGTTGGAAAAAGTATGAAAATGCTCTTAATGAAGTTGAACAAATTTTCGCTTTATGTATTAATTATCATTAAGAGATTATACTAGGTAAGCTGATAAAACAGAATGGCAGAGCACTATAGACAAGATATTATTTGTTTTATATCCACAATTCTGCAGCAGACAACTTTAAACATATTTTGTCAAAAAATGGAAAATCTCTATAATTGAATGGATGACCTAATATGAGTAAAAGTGGAAAACATTGTAAAAATGGAGAAGTTGCATGTTATGTGCAATTTCTCTTTTGTCAATATATGTTTTCAAAAAGCTGTCAGTGCTTCAAAGGCGTCGGAAAGCGTCAGAATTGTCGTATGAGGGAAAGGGTAAGGTTGCAAGTGGGAAATTCTGTGAAGCCAAGTAGAACCATTTGAGCAATTTTTGCAATTTTACATTTAAATAGGACCAACATTTTACGAATCATACACAATTTTTGGGCAAAACCTTTGCAAACTGAGCCAATAAATTTGGATGGATGGATGGAGTGCTACATTATAATAATCTATCCATCCATCCAAATAAGCACAAAATGCTCATGATCAGCAATAAATATGAGAAATGATACCTCCACAAAAATGAGCCAAGACCTTGAAGCAAAGGATAATATGAAGAGATCATTTTGGCTTTATTGATGCTCCCAAACAATATGGCGGAAACAATTGAATATTACCAGAAACAGCTCTGTATTTTCCAGTGTATTCCTTTCAAGTGCTAATTCCCAAACCGATATCTTCTGCCTTGAAACATAAATTTGCATGTACCATTTCATGTTATGGTTTAAAGGACAACAGATGACTTTTTGCTATCCGTATTTCTGAATAATCAACAATATTGAACTTTATCCCTTTCCCACATACAATACATCTGCAGAAGAATATTTAAAAAAAATTCAGACAAAAATATTTCAAGTCTCTTTAAATGAAGGTTACATATAGTTACTGAAACAAGAGCGCCATGATGGCCCTGGATCGCTCACCTGATTTTATTTGTTTCCACTTTAGCCATATAAAGGCCATGTTTTTTTATTAAGCAATCAATCTGATAGTGGGGTCATTGAGAGGATGCTTTCTGTGAAGTTTCATCTCAATTGACCCACTAGTTACTGAGGAGAAGATGTTGACGCGATGCACGGCCGTCAATGTCACAAAAGGCGATCTCAATAACTCACCTTGAGCTCATCGATGTGAGCTAAAAAGAAGAAAATTAAAAAGGATTGAACAAATAAATTTAGCTTTTTAACCTACTTCCATATTAAGTTTTGTTCATGCAATTTCTCATTTTCTCTGATTGTTTTCCAACAAAGACAACTTGAACAAGAGGCCCATGAGGGCCTATGCTCTACTGGCTGGATCTTAAAGGCATTATTGTGACAATCAAAAATAAAGACT
>JAUELF010234891.1:0-13163 GCA_031471495.1 Clinocardium nuttallii
CCGACAGACCGACCGACAGACCGACACAGTGACTCCTATATACCCCCCCAAAACTTTGTTTTTTGGGGGTATAACAACTCCATATATCAATTAATCATATAAAGTAAATGGTTATTAAATTATTTATTTTAATTCAAAAATTACATTTTAATGGTTAGTCCACGTATTTTAAAATAGTAATTCTAAAATTAGGACAACAGACATGGAATTGTATTCAATGCCAATTTCTGGCTATTTGCCTGCCAAGAATAGTAAATTAAAGACAAGGTTTACATAAAACATACGACCCAGAAAATAAAAAATAAATAATTATTGTTTTCCTTAACATTTTGATGTTGATTTACAACAAATAAAATAGAAATCACAAAAAGCAGTATTGATTTACAACAAATAAAATAGAAATCACAAAAATCAGACTACAAGACAATATATGTAGAAATAATCAATTTACCTGATCACCATCATAACAGGTATCAATTCCATGTGAAACTGTTGCCATATCAACTATCAATTACGGAAATCATATACATGTATTTTTATTCTAAATCAATCATTCCCTCTGCAAAACCAACACTCACACAAATATGGTTAAACCCTTTTCCCTAAAACAAACCACTTTAGATACCTTTAGATACCAGAGCAATTTTGAAAGCATTGTTGATTAGGAGGAGAAAATACTCGAAACAAGCATTACAATTGAAATTTTCACAAAGTTACAATTTTTTTCTTCACCTTTTTTTTTCAAAGCAGACGACATTTCATTTACCCAACTATTAATGCTATTAGATAATTTTGTCGAATGTTTCCTTTCAATTAAGAAAAATAATCAAGCACAATTATATAGTATTGGCAGAGTCCATCTCAAAAGTACAATAATTACACAGGAACTGGCAGAGTCAATCTCAAAAGATTCAGTATAACTGATCAGCAGAAGAGTTTGCAGAACCCAAGATCAATACACTGCACAGTTAGAAGAACAGATTTCACAGACATTCATGAGGCAATACTGGCAGATGACAGGCTAAAATCTGATCGGTTTCTATAGAAAAATGGATTCTGTCAACGTCACACGACCAGTGTTTGGAAAATCGTTAATTACGTAACAAAACCATGGAAGAACCTTTAACCTGTTGTCTGGATTGTTGTATCTATTCTGTTTGGAGACAGAATTCACATTACTGTTATATCTATTTTATCAACCCTTTCCAACTTGCAGATACAACTGCAGCAGACAACCTTTTGAAAACGTAGTAGCAAATGGAGACATTTCTCATAATGAGTTTCTTCTTTTTGTATAGCATTGTTTTCAAATCTTTTTCAATAAATTACTTTCAGTTTGAGATATTTTTCATATTGTTTGCATATACATTACAAGCAATTGAAGAAATTGGATGTCGATGTTTCAAAAAGCACTCATTTACAAAATTAATATTCTTTCTTAAAAACATTGGGGATAAATATTATATGTTTAACCATTTCCCTCAAATTGCAAGATCTTATACTTTTGATACTAAATACTTTTTTGAAGCAGACGTCTTGACTCTTCAGCAGATATATTTTTAAAACATTGTGAAAAATTGTGAAAGAATAATTCTTTCAAATTGCAAGATCTTACACTTTTGATACTAAATACTTTTTTGAAGCAGCCGTCTTTTAAATGAAAGCAGTCTGATGCTGCCTGACAGAACCTTGTGACGGAAGAACTGGATGCCTAGATGTTGCAGCTCTGGCAACTCTCAGGCTTGCAATATATCATTGAACCTAAACTCCTTAATGATGTGGTGCATTTGTTGAAAAAAAGAGCAGACAACATTAATTGACAGATGCAAACACACACATCATGCACTGCTTCCTTTTACAGGAAGCAGTTAAAACGGACATGCAGAATCTGCTTTTACATCAACCAAATCTACCTTAGTCATTTAAATTCCATTATATTTTATTTATCCCTCTCCACTTGCAGATTCATTATGATGCATCTGTAGCATCCGACAACTTTTAAAACATTTTCGCAAAAGGAGAAATTTCTTATTTTGCAACATTATTATCAATTATACTGATCATCACTTTCATATATAGACTTTCTAGGCTTTGAATTGTTCTGAAATATATAAGTCCCATGGATACTGCAGAATTGTTGTATGTAGGAAAGGGTTCAATCATTTAGAGTTAAACCCATTAAAAATCATCTAAGGAAAAAATGGTAAATATTTAAAAATTGAAGATAAAATTAAGAATTAATGTTGAAAACATTATCAGAAAAGGAGAAATTCTTCATTCTGTTTTTGATCAAATTCTCCTATTACCATAATGTGATCTGCTTTTAATATAGTGCCTCTTCATAGTCCAGTTCAAAAAATGTACATATAAAAACGTTTATGTCATCCATACAATCAATCTATTAGTTAACATACCAAAACTTTCTTGAAGAATTGTATCTTCATGTTTAAATCCAAATCCAAATCACCATCATATAATTACATAAACATACTGATGGATGAATCCCACTTTACTGTGAATTTAAAACTCTCAATCAGAAACATGGCAGTAATCCCCTAGAAACTTTAAACCTCTCCTCAAAATGTTATAGATCTGCTTCTACTCATACACCAGTTTTGCCATACAAAAATCAACCTTCCGATTTAGGTTTGTAACTTAATGGTGACTACATGCAAACTTGTATCTTGTATATATTCAAGTCTTTCCCAAATACATAAAATAATATGCTTTCTGATGCCTCTGCAGCAGAGGACTTTTGCAACAACATTTAACCTGTAATAAATAATTAAAATTTCAATGATAAGAGAGTATTCAAATTTTTGTTTAGATATGTTTTAGGCGTCTGCTGCAGACGTCTTTGAAATCTCATCAATAATACAAAAAATCTTTATAATGAAGATTAACTTACTGACAAAAGTTGAAAACATTGTGGCAAAAGGAGAAATTGCTTGTTTGGTGCAACTTCTAGTTTTGTCAAAATATTTTCAAAAGTCGTCTGCTGCAAAGGCATCGGAAAGCATCTATATGAGGGAAAGAGTTTAATTGCATGAAGACTCCTTTTCTAATATATCAGTCCATTTATTTATAAACTTTCAGGTATATATGAAGCTTGATATTCACCCTTGTAAAACAAAATTGACCTCAAGTCTTCCCCTCACAGACCAGATATACCTTTCCTTTATTTTCCATTTAGTGTCTGGAACAGCTATCATGAATATTGATAGAATTGAACACAAATGTTGTGGGAAAGGTAGCCACCTGTTATCATGGGCAATGGATACTTCCCGTCCAAAATATTCACAATTCTCAACATTTTATTATAATAGTGCTAAAATTGATATCTGATGGAAATAACTTATTACATTTGAATTCAACAACACCTTACTCCCCAGTTTCCCACATAAAGCATATCTGCAACAGACAACTTGTTTCAGGGAATGGCTGAACCCTGAACCCTTTCCCACCTATACAGAAGCATAAATCATTGCGCCCAAAGAAGAAATTGCTCTTAATGGGCCTTTCTACTCTTGCCTGGTTTTGTCCATTTACATACTTTGTAAATAGAGATTTTCCATATTTTGCTGTGGGGTTTTCAAAGTTGTCAACTACACAATTGTTGTTTGCAGGAAAAGGTGTAACACTACTATTGCAACAGATGTCTTTCTTAAATATTTTTCCATATTTTGAATGCTTTCAAATTATTTGTTTGTTTGGTGTTTTATGCTGCTTTCACCTGTTTTTCAATTATATCAGAGCATTTCATTTATCCTATACGGTTACCATCAGCCGGTCAGTCATAATGCTAACTAAGCAACCGTGAGCGTCAAGGAGGGCAGTCAGAACTACATGTACAATTTTTAAAGTCTCTGATATGACATAGTTTGGGATCGAACCAGTGACCTCCTGTACCTTAGTACCTGATGCTCTACCACAACACCAACCAGGCAGCTTATTAGCTTAGTAGTAGTCTCTTAAATAACACTTGATCAAATGACCATCTTTTGTCCTGATCAGTCAACAACATGAGATACTGGGTAACACAATCCGACACAGAATCTGTAATCATGTTAGAAAATCCCAGTCTTATTAGTAGGATGAAAATACTGCTGGGGACTTGTCATTGGACACTATCCAAGATCTTCAGGAAATTCCCACTAAAATACTTCACATGTTCAATGTCTTTCAAACTACCCTTTCCTACATATGGGAGCTTTCTGGCACTTCTGCAAAAGACATTCTTTGTTAACATTATGACAAAAGGAGAAGTTTATGAGAATCATTTCCCCACACCTCCATTTGTTAACCCTTTCCCACATACAGAGGCTTTCTTGCACCTCTTTAGCAGACAAATTTTGTAAACATTGTGACAAAAGGATCAAAACAAGCAATTTCTCCTTTTCCAACATTATTTTAAGCCTATTTACAGTTATATCATACCTTCATTTATATAGATTTTCTGTGATTTTGCATAAAGGTTTTCAAAGACACCTGCTAGAAATGTGCTGTATGATGGTAAAGGTTTAATTATCAGATGTAAAGATGGTCCATATCATAAATCCATAAACATTCTACACTTTCAAGGTCTCCTCCCTAATGGCATGACATTTTAGTCATCCTTCATTATAATTGAATACTGGGAGGGAAAAGAGGTATACACAAGGAAAAATAGAAATATTATTGTTATGATTAAACATACAGAGGAACCTGTGTATTAAGATCACCAATGGATAGGCAGCATTCTGGTCTTCGTTCACAAGTGGTCTTTAATTGCAGGGTCATTTAAGCAAATATTTTAGTAATTGGGAAACTAAAAGTACGGTTACTATAGACAGGCAAATGCTATACCAAGAAGGTCTATAGCACAGGTTTAAATCTACCTGAAATTGTTTTTGAATTTTGGAAGGAATTTGTGTGTCTCCAGCAATTTATACAGCTTCATCATTGCTTTAGAGGGACTGTCAGATGAAGAAGCATCAAAATGTAATTGTATGAAAGTTGATCAACAAAATAATTACCATGACATTGTATATCTTTAAGGGGGAATCCTTCTACCTAGGTTATTTTGAATCATTTTTCTTCTACAATATTTTCTTGCAATGTGATACATTCTGAATGAGTGTAGTTAGTCCCTGTAATAACCTACCGGAATTCAATATTTGTCTTATGATATCATTTTTCAGAGCTGATTTTTCACTTTTGTCATGAAGGTGAAATCATAACACTTTCACAGAATATAGAAACAAGCAATTTCTTGTTTTCTTACAATATTTTTAAAAAGTTTTGAAAGACATTAATCCTTTTCCATATGGAACAAATCTGTAGCAGACATATTTGAAAACACTTTTTGAAAAATATAGAGGGTCACCCAAAGATTTGGAAATTTGCCTTATATTTCTGGAGGAGGAGATTTTTAAAGTTTTCTCAAAAGCTGTATAAGGCAAAATAGCCCCGTCCCCCTCTGGCGTCCATGATTTTTGACAAATCAATATATGATGAAGGAATCTATTTGGAAATCAGCCGACTGATTTGAGAGGAAAATTTTCTTATTTTGTTAAAACTTTTTATCTATTGCCATGGAAACTTCTGCATGGATACCAACACATTAAGGATTTTAGGTGACAGGTTACAGAAGAGAAGATGTTGACAGACAGAGAGATGTCTGACTACTGACAGGACAAACTCCGGACAAAGGACGATCACAACAACTCACCTTCAGCACATTGTGTTCAGATGAGTTTAAAATGTCTATCAATGAAGCTATATAATTATTGACTTTTGATTGGACTTGAAAATAATGTGCAAAAGGAGAAATTGATCATTAGTAGCAATCTTTTCTTTGACATATTTGTTTTTAAACTTTACAATTCTACTTGTTACTTTTAATCTAGAACATTGCAATCTATGGAAGTAGACATAGTATGGTATCATTGAAGAAACAAGTCCAATGGGTGGAGAAATAAACAAAGAAATATTATTTACATTTCTCAAATAACCAAGGAGCCATTGGTATGCTTGGGCCACATGCTTTAACCCTTCCCCCCATACAGACATTTCCAGGCGCCTCTGCAACAGATAGCTTTTTGATAACATGGCAACAATTGAAGAAATTGCTCAAAACGAGCAATTTCCCCATTTGTGACCTTGTTTTGTACTCTATTCAATTATTGTACTTTCATTTGAAGGGAGTTTCAATTCTTTAGGGGGGTATGTTTTCAGAGTCTTCTGCTGCAGAATGTTTGTATGTGGGAAAGGGTTAACTGGAACTATTAGGCTTGTTTCCAAAATTAGACCAACTGGAAACATTATCCTTGAACCTTTATGAAAACATTGTGGCAAAAGGAAAACTTGCTCATATATATAAGCCAACTCTCCAATTGCCATAATGCTTTTAATCATTTTAGATAATTTTTCTTTCATTTACGGAGAGTTTCAATATGTCCCAAGTGGTCTGCTGCATTATTTGTTGGATATATGAAGGGTTATACTAACAATATTTGGAAGATAGTAAACAGCGGCCTTGGAAAAGTTCACAATGTGTTAACATGTTTTATCCCTCATGAATTGTTTTATTTTTTCCATGTAACTTTGTGCTTATAATGAACAATTTCTACTCTTGCCACAATGTATTCAACTCAATAATAATTATACTTTCACTAGTAAACATTTCCCAATATTTTTGTCTCCATGTTTTTAGACAGCTGCTGCAGATTTATTTTATGAAGAAAAGGGATCAACATGTGGAGAACATGATGGATCTTAGTGAAATGTTTATATTGAGAACTGTCAATAACAAATGGGCCAAACCTCCAATGTACCATAAATAAACAATACATTTACTGCAAAGAAAATGGTTAAAACATTCTTTGCAGGTCTAAAATGTAAAATGACGGTTTTAGTGCTTTGGAAAATTGATTTATTATTTCCTTATTCCCTAATGATATTCATTGTGCCAAGAAAAAAGATAATTTTTCTTTTCTAGATTGGAACTGTAAATGTATCATTGAGTTAATACTGTTAGAAGTTTAAATGACAGACAGAGTTTATCACTCTGTAGAAACCTTTCAACCTTTCCCTCATATAGACATGGTTTGATGCATTATAGCAGCAAGCATATGGCATTTGAAAACATTGTAGCAAAAGTAACAAGGTCCAATTAAGAGGGCCAGTATCCCTAAACTGCCATTAGGCAAAAATTAAAATCTCCAAACAGCCCCGCCTCCTGGTGACCATGTTTATTGACCAATCAACATGGCTTGAAGGAATCTGAAAGACTGGGTCACCCAAGGAACATTTCAAAAAAATTATTTGAAAATCAGCCCGACTTTTGGAGAAGGATTTACGGTCTTAATGCATCTGTGTGCATCGAAGACTCGTCTGTACAGCCTCACCAGAGCCTCCACCAGTCGACTAAATGTAATCAAGTCCGAGATGCATCTCTCGACAAACTACTAGAATTGTAGCCCCAATAGTTGTTATCTTTTTACCTTATCATTCCATTATGGAGAGAGTCAATTATAAAGTCACCCCAAATTGCCAGCCACAGCTCACTTTAATGCCAACGGAAATGCTAACTGTACATGTTTGTATTACCATGGTCAAAGTTAATTCTCTTGCAAACACAAGAATCTTTGTTCACAGAACAGATGGTATTAAGCAGCAGATGTTTTATCATTTCATTTTAAGACAACCATTGGCTATCTTCCAAAGTGCTCATCATGAAAAACATTGTTTTTTAATTATTTCAGAACTCTTTTTACTCTCTTTTCAATGGGCAATTTCTCCTTTTGCCAGAATGATTTCAACTCTTAATTCTCAATTGATACCTTTATATATACTATTTTCATAGTTTTGCCAAATAGTTTGTTGCAGATCTTTTGTGTGGAGGAAAAAGTTACGACTATTGGCTTCATTGCAATGCTCATAACAATTTTAAAACTAACAATATTTTGTATTTCTACAAAAATTGATTTTTTTGTTCTCCTTTTAGACACTTGTTAAATTATATTACTAAACCATATTACATTCTTCAGGTTTTGCTATGCTGAACTTTAATCATGCTGCTGCAACTGAAGTAATAACAACTTGTGAAAACATTGTGGCTAATGGAGAAATTTCTTGTTATTAGCATTCCTCCTGTTGCCACATTGTATCCATATTTATTCACAATTCAAACCATTATATGAATACATGTAGATTTTCCTTCCATTTGCCTAGTTTTCTTTCATAATTTTCAACTCCTGTCTTACATGTTGTATGCATGGAGATAATGTAATGACATGGCTTATAAAAGATTTTCTCTTATTCAAAGACAATGGAGAAAGTAGGAGTTCACTGGCCAGCTAGCTGGTAATTAGATTAACTATACAATGGATGGCAAAAAGCCTAATGGAAATTACATGTTAATTAAATTACAAGTTATCTTTCAAGTTTTGATAAGACATTTCTATTTAGAAACACAATGGTCAAAGTGCAAGAGAGAAACATCTCTAAATCAAATACAAACAATCATTAACACTAAATATTTAGACATTTTATGCAGACCAAAGTGCGAATGGAAGTAAGTAAGTAAGATAACTTAAGAATAATTTAAAGAATTGAAAAGGATATGTCCTTTGTATTATTTGTTAATAACATGTTTAATTCCATTGATGTCATACAATCCCAGAGTCTTGCCAGAGTGTTTCAACCTTTCCCACATGCAGAAAGATCTACAGCAGATGACTTCAAAACATTGTGGCAAAAGGAAAAATTGCCCCTAATGAGTAATTTCTCCTTTTGCCACAATGTTTTCAACTCTATTCAATTAATATCCTTTCATTTATGGAGATTTTCAATATTTTTGCCTAAATAAGTGGAAATATCTTTTGAACAAAGTTATAAACACAATGCTCATGATGAGCAATTTCTTCTTTTGGCACAATATTTCCAAAATGGTCTACTGAAGAGGCACCATAAAGCATTCTCTTTGAGGAACAATAAGGACACAGATTAGATTGCATCAATGTGCAGGTTGATCTTTATCTGCACCACTTGGAAATGTTGTTCAAGGCTGAATAAACAAATGTTGATTATAGTCCCTTAACCCTTTCCAACCTATGGGCGCATTTTGATGCATCTGCAGCAAATGACTTTTGAAAACATCAGGAGAAAAGGAGAAATTGCTCAAAACAAGCAATTTCTCCATTTGCCACATTATGTTTTCAACTTTTTGGAGATGTGTTCAAAGTGTTTTGCTGCAGATTTGTTGTATGGGGGAAGACCCGGTTAAAGTTGTATATATATTACTAAGATAAAATATTAAACTACTACTACTACTGCAGATTAACAAGTGGCAAACCAAAATTGATCGGTACAGGATAAGACCAGAATGTTACAATTTGATTGCTAGTCTAGGACTTATCTATAAAAGATACAACATCTAAAGTGTGAGTCAGAAATGAAAATATACAGAGATGACGTGTGCTTATGAGTCACCAACAGATTCAGGTAAAAAACAACTTCAACCCAGTTGGCTTATCAGTAGATTGTGCAACATCAATAAACATATGGGCCATATCACAGGTAAACCAGCTTATCACACAGTTTATAGCTGTGATTTATTAAAATTCAATGTTTCTCACATGCAGACGCATTTTGACACATCTACAGCAGGCGAAGCTTCTGAAAGCATTTGCTACAATGTTTCCATATCTATTAAATAGTTTATCTTCATTTAAATGATTTTCCCTTCCTTTGCCTTTAATCTTTTTTAATCTATTCAGTGCAAATTGGTTTGTATGCGGAAATATGGGTAAACCAGTCTTTTACTGTGAATTTTCATAATTCCAGCCATGCCATTCTTACAAATCACACATTTCAGAACTTATACTGAAAGTGATAAGATGTTAATTGCTTTAAAAACTTTTGTTTAGCATAATGTCAAATCAGGAAAATTAGAAGTAAAAGTTAAATTACAGAGATAAAAGCATTGTGGGAAAAAGGAGCAATTTCCCCTTTTCCTTCCATGTTTTCAAAAGTGATTGTGTTGCAGATGCAAGAAGCTGACAGTTACTGCCAAGTATATATTATTTGCAAACCCTTATAAACATTTTCCCACATGACATATCCGCAGCAGGCGACATTGAAACCATCCAGACAAAAGTACAAAAAATATTGGTAAAAAGAGTTGTTCTAAGCAATTTCTCCTTTTGCTGCATTGTTTTTAAAAGTTGTCTACTGCAGGGATGTCAAAAAGCATCTGTATGTTAGAAAATGTTAAATGGGTAACCAATACCTTCCAAACAAAATGAAAAACTTCCATTTTTGCGCGTTTCATTATATAAATTAGGATGTTCAAATGTTGGACTTACCATTGCAGCGTAGTAGAACTTTTCAAACTCTTTCTGTTGGGCCCGGATACCTTTAAGATTGTCAGCCATCACTAGATGGCGCTGCAAACATTCGTTACCCTGCGTGTGGAGCCATGATATCACCTGCAATTACATAAATAAGGAAGTTCTTTATTAAAGGAATTATGACTTATTAAAGGGATTATGACTTCAGGTTGAACATGACATTGTATTACCTATTGTTGAGAAATTGTCAAACTGAATCCCCAATTTCCTGATAGGGATTAGCCAATTCTCCTATTAACAACAATGTAATTGATCTATACATGAATGTGACACCTTTCGCATAAACAAGTTTTAAAACATAGCAGCAAAAGGAAAAGAGTTCCTTTATCAAGAAATTATGCTTTTATTTATTTATATAAATATTTTATGTTATAAATTTTCAATTTGCTTTCATATATCAAGTCTTAGAAGATCATTCATAAGGTTTCAAGTCTAAGTTCATAAACCCATTATTTTTTTCACCTGTAACATGATGATGATGCATATATAATAAGGCAAATTTACATATAAATATGAGATGTGCCTAGTGATATACGGGCATATTAATTATAAATTGTCGAAAAAAAACCTTGTGGGGCTACACATATAGATTGTGGCCAAAATATACATATTAGTCAAAATAACAAAATAAGCAGACAGCCAATGATTTTCAACAGTCACTTACATTTGACCCGTGTATACTATAGGCAGTGAGAGCGTGCCACTTTAATACTTCCAAAGTGAGACTTAATCTCCTTCTGAACGATCCACCGCAATCAAACTCTGGAGACAAAGTGCTGCTTTCCCCATTGAAGGAATATCTCTTAGTCACTGAACTCCTTTTATGTCTCTTCTCCATGTTTATGATTGTTTTAACAATAACACTGTTCTAACTGTTCTCCACTATGTCACTTCAATATTATATAACTATAACACAATCATTTTTATAAAGTTTGTATTCAATTTAGTGTTTTCGAGATATATTTAATATGTAGTTTAAATGAATTGTTTATTTTCATTTAATATCATGTAACACAATACTATGTACGTTTGTATTCAATCCAGTCTTTCAAAATTATTATTTATGTTCAGAGTTGTTAAAGACAAAGATATTATATTCTTTTTTCTTTATCACACCAATTTTTGTTTTTTTTCAAAAAGAATTATTGACACCAAACTCATAATTAAAAATAACCCTTCCACACATTTTGACACATCTGCAGCTTATGACTTTTGAAAACAATGGCGATGATGAGCACCTTTCTCCTTTTGCCACAATATTGTCAGTATTATTCCTTAATGATGTGGTTTTCATATTTATTCCTACATGTGTTCAAAGTGGTCTGCTGCAGATTTGTTGTATTTGGGAAAATGGTTAAAATATTTAAACTAAGTAAGATATAATCACGATTTCACTAAACACTAACCCAGCAAATGTAATTAAAGAGCAGAGAATACCAACAACAAGGTTTGTAGTGAAATCTTCACCCTTGAAATGATGAAGATGACTTCTGAAAACATTGAGGAAAAAATACTATGATTTCAAACTATGTATTAAACATAACCATAATTTTAAAATTTGCAGAAATTAATTATATCATTCGAATATGAGTTTGAGGCAGACAACTAAAAAATATCATATCAGGTAAATTGTTAAAGAATGCTTCCAAATAAAATGACTATTATATTAGCTCCAAACATTCTTATCTAACACTCTATATCAAAACTAATATTCAACTTTTTTTATCAGCAAGTAAAATTCATGTGATTTTGTACAAATCCTCCCAAGATTATTTATTTCGCCTATTTTCACAACATATCTAGACACCAATAGATATTTCAAGAAATAATTCTAGCACTTTCAACTTTCCCCCAGACACTACATGATTAATTTCAACCTATTTCACTCCTGTCATAAATTCTGTCCTGTTTTCCAAGCCGAGAATCTGTGATATCATATCAATAACTCTTATAAACCACAAAAATGATCATGTCAATATGCTGTATTCCTATATCATAAGTTTTTGATGGGACACAAATTTAACCCACTGCAATCAATCATTCACAACAGTAACTGATTTTTAACACTTTGAAAATATACAATGCTATTAGAGAGGAACTGGCAATTCATTGGAAACCCAAACTTTTTTCAATGGTTTTCTAGATGTACCTATTTCTGGGATTGCAACAGATTTATTTGCCTCTATCTATTCAACAGGAGATAACCAATGGGACTGTTGCAATACATTCCCTATGAACAAGTCACAGATTTACGTCAACTCAGTATTTCAGGATGTAAAATCTTTAATCAACCCCTCAAACTATATGTTGTTGGTACTCAAAGGAAAACGTCTCATTGACTCAATATTTAGAGTATCACAACATTGGGTTTGGTTTGTTGACACTACACTAGACTAGAGATAATTAGAGAAAAATACCAGTTCTCTCCCCCTTATCTGGATGTCTGAACAACTCAGCTTTTATCATAAAATTAAAACTTGAAGTATCAACAACAAGTACAATATGATTCATACAACTTTTGATTGCCCTTTACAACAAAATGATATCTGAGAAAAAGGAGGAAATGTTTTGTTAACAATATTTAAGCTCTGTTTTCTACTTCCAATTTCACATGGTAAATGTTTCAAAAGCAGAATATTTAAGTTTTATTGAGGTTTTACCCATTTTCCACAGTATCATGGCGACAGAACTATTATTTATGATCCTTTGATGACAAACAACTTCTATTTGATAACTTACATGTACTGTATAAGTGAATATATTTGCGTG
>JAUELF010234911.1:0-13159 GCA_031471495.1 Clinocardium nuttallii
TTACCAATTTTTCTTTAAATGCATTGAATAAGCATACTTTTATTTCAGGAACTTGTTCATATTTTACAAAAACATATGTGTTGTATGAGGGAGGAAACGGTAAATATGTGAATGGTCATCATTGCAAATTGACGGACTAACATCTGATATCTGAGTCCTGTTGGGCCTGACCGTAGTCTTTCGGCACACACTTCACAAAACTGGTGTGTTGACTTGTTAGGTTGAGGCTTAAATAATGTTTGTAACTTAGCTGGTTATTAAAGAGTGAACCAATTTGTAAGCAACCGTAGATTAGGTAGTGACTGATCACCACTACCTGCCTCGCCACCTGGTGGAGGATGTACTAGGCATAGGTGGAGCTTTCGCTGAAGATGTCTATTTTTGGTAATTAGCGGTATATAATCAACACCCTGTGTCGAAACTGTGTCTTTCTTTGGTGTCTATTTCTGAAAGTAAACAACATGTGTATGTATATTTAACATTACCATTAATGGTTGTGTACTAATTATATATCAACTACATTTGACCCAAAAACAATGCAGTCAAAGATGGTGCAGTGCTTAGTGTTTCATTAGAAATATTCTTCTTCTGTTTTTCTTCTATGTTTAAAAACCACGATTGTTGACATCAATTTGTGTTGCGAAATATGTCAAGTGAACATTGTTATCATGTAAAAAGTTTCACATTACTTCTATTGGATTTCAATAATACTTCAAAAATGCGCAAACCTTCTACACAGTATTCAGACGGCTATCTCGAAATTAATATTTAGAAATCGATTAAATAAAACAATTAATTATTGTGTTCATTTACATGTGCATATGATTGGGTTTTGGCAATTTTGAAAAACAAAACTAAAACACTTTGATATCATATATATATAGTTTGTGATTTTTAAAATGGGAAATTTCAAGGAAGGACATACATGAGCTGCCACCAAGTAATTATACAATTACATTCATCCTTTTTCGCACAACAAACCTGCTGCAGACGATTTATTTATTTGGGTTTAACGCCGTTTTTAACAATTTCTCAGTCATATCACTTAGGCTTTTCCACATATACCTTTCCCATTGGTGGAAGACGAATGACGCATGTCGCATTAACTTTTGTTAATTGTCGGAAAAGGAGGTTAGCCGAGTCGGGATTCGAACTCACAGCCGCTGGATTGACAGCCCGCGTCGCTACCGAGGCTCGGCTGCTGCTGCAGACGACTCGTAAATCATATTATAGGCAAAACTATGGATTTGTTTCCAATCAAAGTACTATATTGTACACATTTAAAAATATTGCGACATAAAGACAACAGTCTCGTATTGATTAATCTTTCTCCTTTTAACACAATATTTATTATCCAGAGTCGTCTGCTGTAGATATGTGTCAAAATGGTTCTGCATAAAGGAAATTGTTTAAGTGTCTTTCATTTATAATTATAGTAAAGTCGACCTCCTTCTTAATGACTATTTTTCGCTGAGGAAAACGTCAGTGATACCCCCCTTCCCACATAGAACAACTCTGTAACAGACGACTATTAAACTTTTATTATCAAAATAATGGAGAATCACTATAAATGAAAGTAGAAGTATTTTTAAAGGTTTATCAATGGTTTAACCTGGATATAATCAGTACTATTCAGCTTTTAAATCATATGCAAAACTATCGAGAATCACTTTGAATGAAACTAGTTCTGTAATTATTTTTTAGAATGGAACACATTGAGGTAAAAGGAAAAACTGCTCATTAAAGTAAGTTTCGTATGCCACAACGTTGTGTTGTAATTAATGAATATGACTTGAATAATTGTATGGGTGGTAACATAAGGGAAATTAATGCAACAGTGTTAATAATAACTTTGAAATTACGTATATCAGCAACTTCCTCCTTTTCTCATGCCACATGCGGGTAATATTTTTCAACCAATCAATATGATTTGAATATTCTAACAAGGGTTACATAAGGAGTTTTCCTGCCAAATTATACAAAAATACCAGAATACCTAAACATTGTGATGGGGGTAGTTTCCAAAATTCAACACAGAATTTATTCGTTTGAACATTTTGAAAGAGGACACCAAATCAATATTTCTGTGCAGTTAAGTTAAAATTAGTAAAGTAGTTAAAAGCAGCTGTTGTTTAAATAAATGGTTTCTGGTGGATATTGCATGATGGAATGAGAATTATCACAAAAGCCGTGCTTAGAGTGATTAATTTGTGTGTAATTAGCTACAGTGTCATTTAGTCCCCATTGAAATTTGAACTAAGAACTCCTGGCTAGACCAGGTGTTTTAAAACTATAAATTCTCAAAATGTAGCTATACACATTTAATTTACGATCAAGATTATCCTCAAAGAAAGTCACAAATGGAAAATGCTTCATGTTCTCTACCACAAAAAAGTTGTCTTTACCAAAAAAAGGAATTCTTAATAAATCCAAGCCTAATTGTAATTTAAACAAGAGCTGTCGGAGGACAGCGCGCTCAACTTTACACCGCTTATTCACTTAAGCACTATTTCAGTTTATTGCCTTTAAGTACTTTAAAATAATATATTCTCTATCAATATATGTTAAAGCAAATGAATAGATACGAAACTAAACAAATGTTAAATCTGGCTCCAAAAAAAGCGAAACCTTAAAGTGTTTTATATGAATGATCAAAATTAGAAAGGAATGTAACACAAATTTATTATTTTATCTCAAATTCTCAAAATCAACCGAAAAGCCTGTTTTTTTACCCCAAAAGGAAAGTCACACACATCATCTTCACCATGCAATGTGAAAAGAAGAGGAAGATGTAATTGTATTCAACATATGAAAGGCCTAACACAAGTACTTATTGAGAAAAAGAAAAAGAAAATGTCAACCCCACAACATCATGTATATTACCCCTAAAAAGAAGTCACATTCAGCATATTCAGCATTTAATATTGAGAAATGTATAATATTAAAATATATTCCTAAGATGAAAGCCCTAACACAAGTATTTATTGAGAAAAAGTAAATGTCAGTTTGCCCTTAAAAACTTTAACCACCCAAAATCATGTTGTGTATTCTCAAAAAAATACACTTAGCATCTTCACCATACAATGTGACCTAATTTTTGACCTCAAATGACCCAGTTTCAAATGTGTCCATGATTTGATGGAGATGAATGTTCTGATAAACTTTCATGAAGATCTGACGCAAAATGTAGCCTGTAGAGTGTTCACAGGGCAATTGTTAGCGACGGACGACGCACGGACGACGGACAAAATGTGATCACAATAGCTCACCTTGCACTTAGTGCACAGCTGAGCTAAGAGAACAAGCCTATTTGCACACATAATAAAAAATGTTTAGATCTTCTTAAAAATTGACATGCACATTCCAGCTCCAAAAGAAACCCATGATTTCAGGGGCCTTGGAACTACAGATCTTTGCCATATATTTAACATTATATATGAAGAAACCTGTACAGAATGAATATAATTGCAACACATGGGGCAACATCTGCCCTTTTGAATGAATGTTATACTAGTTTATTTCATATTGGCAGACAAATCTGTTCCGGGGCTGTGCCCCCAAACCCCTCCAATTTCATAACTAATTGTTTAGATTCTTATAAACTTACATGCACATTCCAGTTCTAAAAAACCCATGATTTCAGGGGACTTGCATCTATAGATCTTTACCATATATTTAACATCTGAATAAGGCTTTACAGATTGAAGATAATTTGCCACACATGGTAAACATCAGCCCTTTTGAATGAATATTAGATTAGTTTATTTCAAATTGACAGACGAATTTAAAATCTGGTCAGGGGCTGTGCTCCAAAACCCCTGGAAATTCAAAACACGAGTATAGTTCAATACATAATACAAATTGTATACATCTTCTTATAAACTTACATACACATTCAAGCTCGCAAAAAAATGATTTCATGTGACTTGCATCTATAGATATTTGCCATAGATTTAACATGTAAATTACAAAATAAACCTATACAGAGTGAAGGTAATTTACCACACATTAGTCAACATCAGCCAGTTTGAATGAATGTTAGAATAGTTTATTTCATATTGCCTGACACATCTAACTTTTTATCATCATCAGCGCCCCCGAACCCCTGCAATTTCAATTTGAAAGAACAAGTTTAGTCGCACACATAGAAAAGTCCAACTTGTTTACATCTTATTAGAAACCAGCATGTACATTCTAGCTTGCAAAATCCTTGATTTCATTGACTTTATTGTAGTGCAAATGTAATTACATAATATGTTTTATCTTAACCTATATGAAGGCATAACATCTTGTCGTAATTGAAGTAGTAATAGAGTTTAGTAAATCCTTATTGAAAAGAAAATCTTTCAACAGTTTGACTATTACCAGAGACTCTTGTCCCTGCTATAACACAGTTGACGACCTCGGCGTTGTTTTGGTAGATCGTCAGCCTTGGGTGCGGGAGGAATTTGCATATGCTCCTTTGGTTATTATTCTTCATATGCACAACAAACCGAAAGTCTAAATTATTTGGAATAGGGTGCGGGAGGTCGCAGGCCCGATCCCCTGTCGGGTCATGCCAAAGATTAAAAAATGGTAGTAATGGCTGCCCTTCTTGATGTTTACGGTTGCGGGGTTAGCATTACGACTGACTGGCTGGTGTCAGGACACGCCGTCAAATAACGTTGAAAGCGGCGTTAAACATTTAAAAACACACACAACAATGACACAGTTGAGAGACATAACCAGTGTAGTACTAGTAGAGGAAGCAATGACCCAACGCCAAAGTGTAACCGTACGACACAGGTTCATGATGTGTTATACCCCCATGGCATAGAGTATATACCATATTTATTTATGGTATAGAGTATATACCATATTTATTTATGGTATATAGTATATACCATATTTATTTATGGTATATACTCTATGGGGGTATAACACATGATGAACCTGTGTGTATGCTAATGTTGAATCCCTGTGAGTCAAATCAGAACAACAGATTTGATAATTTTGTATTCAAATAAGGAAGGCAAGACCAATTGGTGGAAAATTAATTACTGCCAGTGAAAATGTGTTCGTGCTTGTGACGTTTCTGTTATATTTCCAATGAAAGCTTTGCAAAAAAAATATTTGAAATTGAAGGTCGCCATTTCGATTTCTTTTTGTTTAGATTTCTAGAATGTACTGTTTTGGGCCTTTGATTGAACGAGAATTTCGGACAACAACGTGTAATTTAGAGACAACTTGACTGTCAACCGTGACACAACATCGAATGTTTACAAATCTCAAGGTCGTGACGTCACCTGTCAATCAAACCATTCGGGTGCAGCTAAGCCGCGCCCACAAAAACAATAAGTCAAAAACCCCTAAATGCTTTCACCAATAAACCAAACTAAATGTATGAGAAATCTAAAACCACTGTTATTTGCACTGGATCTCGAACAAGTTTTAGGTTAAATTTCAAGTTTCTAGCTGATTCCGATTTTTGCTGGTGCGATATCTACAGAAATATGTAGTGAAAATGGCGATTTTTCGGATTTTAACCTAAACAATCTCTGAAACTAGATTTTCCCAGATATAACGAACACGCCCAGACCTAGATCGCATTGAGTTCTATAAGTGTGGGGAATTTCAGCGAAATTCTTCGAACGGTTTACTTTGTCCCCAGATAGCTGAATGTTACCACACATTGTGACACAATAGCCATGTAGACATTCGTTCTGTAGATAACTATGATAATAAGAAATAAATATGATTTATTACAGGGACAATACAATACAGAAGGTCGAGTGTACAGTATAGACGTTATCCAAAGCTGTTCTGACACCAAACTGTCAAATATGCTTCTGAAAGAAGTACTGCGGATCATCAGATTCGTTATATTGGTGACCGTCACGGCTTGTGCCCACTCAGTTCTGAGTATTATCCGATATGAGCAACAAGCAACCACGACAGATTGTCTTTGCGCGAGTACCGATGTGATGTTTGCATTTATGCGACCTAGCGAAGTATTCTGCGCCTCGTCGTGTAACAATGCGGAAGGATGTGTGAGTTTCAGTTACAACATAACTAGTGGGGCATGCATTGGCTGTAGAAACAAGAGAAATGAATCAACTCAGGCCATCTCTATTGAACAAAGGTGTTGGAACGGTAAGTTTAAACGCATTGGTCTGAAAAAGATTCTCCCTCTCTCTGTCTCCCTCTCTGTGTCTCTGTCTCTGTCTCTGTCTATATATGTCTCTCTCTAGTTCTCTATTTCACTCCATCTCTCCCCTCTCTCTCTCTCTGTATCCCGCTTTCTCTCTATATTTCATTCTCTTCTTCTGTCGATATATTGTCTTTCATCTATGTCGCTGTCTCTGTCTGTGCATGTGCCCCTCTCTTTTTTCTCCCTCCCTCTCGCTTTCTCTTTCCTCCTCTTTTTTTCTCTATATCTCTTTTTCTTTCGTCGTCTCTGTCTCTCAGCATATGTCTTTCTCTATTTCTGTAAGTCTGTCTGTCTGTTTGTCTTTCCTTCTCGCTCTCTCTATATGTCTCGCTCTTTCCCCTCTCTCTCTCTCTGCCTATCTATGTCTCCCTATGTCTCTCTCCCTTTCCCTCTTTGTATATCCCCTCTCTATATATCTCTTTCTCAATCTCTCTCTCTCGTTCACTCTATCTATATTCTGTTTTTCTCCCGCTCTCTCTCCATTTCCTCCTCTGCTTCTCTCTATATCTCAGTGTTGATATATGTCGCTGTCTCTGTCTCCTTATCTCTTTATATATATATATATCTATATCTCTCTCTGTCTCATTTCCCTCCGTTTTACTCTCTATATCTCTTTTCCCTTCGACATATATGTCTCTGTCTAGGTCCCAGCATCTGCCTCTTTCCAAGTATGTCTGTCTTTCACTCTTTATCGCTCTTTTTCTCGATCACTCTCTATGTATGTCTCTCTGTTTATCGCTGTCTCTCTCTTTCCATCTTTGTATATCCTTTTCTAGCACTCTATCTCCCCTTTCATGCTATCTCTCCCTTCTATCTCTCTATCTCGCGCGCACGCTCTCTCTCTCTCTCTCTCTCTCTTTCCCTCTATTATTCTCTCTCTATATATATTGTTTCATCTATGTAGCTGTCTCTGTCTATGAATCGGTCTCACTCTATATTTTCCTCCCCTCGCTCTCTCTCTCTCTCTCTCTTTCTCTCGTTCATCCTCTCTTTTCTCTCTATGACTTTTTTCTTTCGTCTTCTCTTTCGTCATCACTGTCTCTGTCTCAGCATTTGTCTCTCCCTATTTCTGTTTGTCTGTATGTATGTCCCTCTTTCTCGATCTCTCTCTATGTCTCACTCTTTCTATCTCTATATGTCTATCTCTGTCTTTCTCCCTTTCCGTCTTTGTCTATCTCACATCTATCTCTTCTTCTCTGTCTGTCTCTCCTTCTAGCACTCTCTTTCTTTCTCGATTTCTCTCTATGTCTCGCTCTTTCTCTCTCTGTCTCTCTGTTTTTCTCGCATTGCCTCTATATATATCCTTCATCTATCTCTCTCTCTGTCTCTCTCTCTATATCTCTCTCTCTCTCTCTCTCCCTCTCTCTCTCTCTCTATATATATAATTATATATATATATGTATATGTGTGTGTGTGGCTCTCTATCTCTCTCTATAGTTTTATGTCGCATCCATTATTCCTCTCAACGTATTTCCGCAGTGATTGTTCCACCAAAAGATTGTCTAGATGTTCTTAACCGAGTCAACACCGCTGAAGATGGTGTTTACCCAATAACTACCTGGATGGGTACAAAAGTGGATGTCTACTGCAAAATGTCAAAGCATGGTGGTGGCTGGACGGTAAGAATTACTGTCAACTATGTTGTACTCGATCGACCTTCATATCTCCCTCTGCTATAAGGTTTAATTCGATGTCCATGTCATGGTTTAATTCGATAGATTTTAAGATTGCTTTCGATATGCATGGTCGTCTCTCCTATAAGGTTGAATTATATACTCATTAATCAAACTTAATGACTGAAATGAATATGTATAAGTTTTGAATTAAACCTGGCGACTGAAGTTGATTAATATGAATAAGTTTCGAATAAAACCTAGTAACAGCAATTAATGGCGTAGATATTGAATTAAACCTAATGGCTGGAGTGTATATGAATAAGTATCGGTCGAACCTTATAACTGAAGTGTATATGAATAAGTATCGAATTAAACCTAATGACTGAAGTTGAGTGCATAACAATTTAATTAAACCTAATGGCTGAAATGGTTTCATATGAATTTGACACTTATTTATACCAACCAACTTTATTCATATCAACTTCAGTCATTAGGTTTAATTCGTTACTTATTCATAAAAAACCTCAGCCATCAAGTTTAATGCGATACGTATTCATATCAACTTCTGTCATAAAGTTAAATCGGTACTTATTCATATCAACTTCTGCAATTAGTTAAATCGGATACTAATATATGTCAACTTATATTATTTAAGTTTAGTTCGATACTAATTCATATCAACTTCTGCAATTAAGTTTAATTTGGTACTTATTCATATCAACTTCAGTCATTAAGTTCAATTCGATACGTATTCACATCCACTTCAATCATCAATATTTATTCGATTCTTATTCATATCCATGTCATTGGTTTAGTTTTATTCAACACTAATTCATATCCATTTCAGTCATTAAGTTTAAGTCGATACGTATTCATATCCACTTCAATCATTAAGTTTACTTAAATACGTATTCATATCCACTTCAATCATTAAGTTTAATTATATACTTATTTATATCCACTTCAGTCATTAAGTTTAAGCCGATACTTATTCATATTAACGTCAGTCATCAAGTTTAATTAGATAATTATTCATATCATCTTCAGTCATCAACTTTTATTTTATACATATTCATATCAACTTAAATCATCAAGTTACATTCGACACTTATTCATATCCATTTCAGTCCTTAAGTTTAAGCCGATACTTATTCATATTAACGTCAGTCATCAAGCTCATATTCATTTCCACTTCAGTCATTAGGTTGATTTGATACTTATTCATATCAACTTCAGTTATCAAGTTTAATTCGATACTTATTCATATCAACTTCATGCAGTCATCAAGTTTAATTCGATACTTATTCATATCAACTTCTGTCTTTAAGTTTAATTCGATACTTATTTATATCAACTTTATTCATTTAATTTTATTTCGATACTTCAGACAAGTATAAATTGTTTACATGTCTATATAAAAAGGGAATAAATGTAAATATTCTAGCAATTCTAATAACAATGAAATATAATAATAACATTTATTATATAACCTATAAATAGACGCTTTTTCATTTGCTAAAAAGCAACATTTTAGAGTCAATATCTAGCGATACTCACCGTTTTCTGCTGATATTGACCATAAATAGTAACACGGTTAAACCGGGTAATCTCACGAGTCGCCTATTAATATCCTTCGCCGTTATCCGTACGCTACGGAATTTTCCGAACGACCACGAAAACTTCCGAAGCTCTAAATGTAATGTGGAAATTTGAATTATAATGGTAGACTGTTTGTATGTATCCTTGAGATACATTTAGGGTTAAATAATAAAACAGTTATGGACTTTTTAGCTGTTATACATGATGTGATATGCACCAAAAATAATCAGTATTGACCGAGACGATAATTGTATAATATTAATCATTATAATCATGAATAACCATGCTTCAGATGTTCAAGTCATAAACTGGACATTGGATTCAGACGTCATTCTAAAACTACTAGAGATGACAGAGTCTGTGTTTGCTGTTTTACGTTAACACATTTCATCATTCTCGAAGATAAATTCCGTGCCTTTTTCTATTATTTATGATTTGCTGTTGTCATTTATAAACAAGAAAAATCTTTAAAAGAGATATAAACGGCGATCAATATGAGAAAATACTTAGAAATGAAGCATGTGCATATTATTAGACTTGATTATCAGAAAGGTTTTGTTAATCATCAAAACAATCAGTAATTGTCTATAAATTATATAGTTTGCGCAATCATGTTATTTATCTAAGAATTTGACAGCTCCTGGAATTGGTAATGCATTATAATCGTAAACTAATTGGAACATTGTTTGCTTTAAAAGAAATAGAATCGGTTCATAGCAATCATTTGAAATATTAGATATTAATTGCTTTTCTGTGTGTTTGTCTGTCGTCTTTAGTATGGCCAACCTCGGACATTTATGCTTCTTTGTGAAAATCTGATTCGGCCAACATGTTAGTATGTTGTATATTTCTGTTTCCAATTTCAACTGGTTACATTTCAAGAAGACTTCTTTTGTTAATCTGGGGACAAATTTTCTTTTTTGGGCGGGATGTTTAATATCTAAGAATTCGACAGCTCCTTGAATAGGTAATGTATTATAATCGTGAGCCAGTTGGAACATTGTTCATTAAAATATATATAATTGGTAATCTAGTGTAGCTTGCATGTTTTTTTTTCCACGTGTCAGCCAACAGTATGTATACTCTCAGAAATTATTAAATAGTAAACGGAAACGATGGAATCAAATTACTAAATCATAACAATAATCTATGTGTTTTCCAAAGGCTAATAGGCCATCTCAGCCCAGCTTTAGTTTCAATAAATAGATATCAAGGCCGAGAATACGTCACATGACTGAGGATTTCGCGAGGCTCCCAAGAGGTGTATCATTTCAATTAACGATAAATAACTGAAAACCTAATCATGTTTCATAAATAATTAATATCTTGCTCTTAATATAATATTTCATACGTTTTCACTGATTTTTTCAATGACATTTATTAATTGAGGATAACTATTAAAGGTTGGTATACAGAACATTTTATTTTAAAGCTTCATCATATAAGTGCCTCTCGTAGGATCGCCTACTTAACTATGAACCAATCAAAATGTTTCATTTCCTTAACTTCTTTGACATTATTCATTAAATACAACATTTGATTGGTCTACAATCTACATCATTTGTTTAACATCTAGGTCAAAATGAAGTTAAACAGCTATCGTTGAAGGACGACTTATATACATGACATTATAATAAATCTAGACTTTAAGTTATCCTCTGTATTTAGCAATGAAAATTGGCTTCAAGTAAAGCAGCTTTAAATAACTTTGAATAACTTTCTCCGGCGATGTTGAATATTTACATACTCCTTCCCCAAACCGGAGAAAAGCATTAAAAGCCAAGAAATATATTGATTTTAACATAACTCTATGTAGTTTGACAACTACATGTTTTTCAAGAGCAAGAATTATTCTATTCATTTTGTCAGATGTAATTGGAAGCATTGTATCTTTTGTCTTTGACATGTTGTAACATCCTTTTAACATATTTTTGATTATAAAGAACTGGGTGGTGTCATGAACATGACATAATTTGTGCAAATATCCAATTGCTGAGACATTAGAAGATATGGTGCTAGAGGCGTAACCCTGAGAAAATAAGTGAGCAATGAAGTTACTGAGTGTCACCATTTCAACGGGAAACTCGTTCTTATTTGGCATCCACTCGAGTAATTAAATTCAAACTGTGACGGTAAAGACATTTCGATGATTGAGACAGGGCTGCACCCAACAATTTCTTTGCGTCCCTTCTTAAATAGTCAATAGGTGTTCTGGAACTATTGTCTGTGATATTTGCAGGAAAGGGGCTGCTTTGAAATTCTTCCTGAAATTTAAGACTAGAAAGATGGTGTGTAATTACATTTTGTTTCCCCGGAATATGCTCCGCCTTAAATACTATGTTGAATTTCATAGTAACAAGCACTAAACGCCTTATCAATGTCATTAATGATTTATCTTTGGATGTTTGTTCATTCAAAACATGTACCACAGCCAAATTCTCGGATTTACAAAGAATCTTCTTGTCTTTCAACACCTGAGACGAAACTTCTATTGCCAATATAATAGGCAGCAATTCTTCAATTGCAATTTGATGACTTTCTAACCAAGATGGCCGTTTTAAAGCAAACAAATTCGTTTGCAGCACAGTCCTATAGACCCAGATGCATCAGTTTACAATGTGAGGTGATTAAAAGAGACCCACCTTTGCGGCAAGAAAACTGATTTTCAATTAAAATTCTGCATGAATTTTGTCCACATATTCATATCAGCTCCAGCCTCATTATGCAGACGTATCAAATGGAATGATCTTGTTATGCCACATGTCAAATCTATCAGTCTTCTTCCAAAGGCTCTTCCAGAGACCACTACCAAACAAGCAAAATTCAACATGCCTATCAATGATTGAAGTTCCTCAAGCTTCACTTTTTTCTTACATTTTAGTTCAGATAATTTATCTTTAACTTTAATTGCTTTGTCAAAAGGTACATATAAACTCATTTGAATCAACTTCTATACTGTAAATTATAATGCATGTTGAAGGTTTTTGAGATTTTGTTCTTTTATCGGAATTTCTAATCTACTACACATGAATAAAAATCTTGCCAAGTCCTCTGAGCATTTCTTTTTATCTGGAGCAATTAAGACAAAGTCACCAAGAATATGTGACATACCAGAGGTATTATACTTTTCGCACGTAACCCATTGTAACGCGGTGCTCAAGGATTCAATTTTTTACATGGACTACTTGCTCCCATAGGGAGACACATGTCAAAATAAAATTGTTTGTTCCCAACAAAAATAAGCAAATGATAATTGGTCGAATTAAGTGGAACTATTCTAAAAGGATCTTCAATGTCAGATTTTGCCATGAAAGAGTTTCTCCCAAATTGTGTAACTAAAGAAACTATTGTGTCAATTGAGTCACACTGTACATGCGTGCTTTCTGTTGGTATGATCCGAAATTATCCTGTATCAGAATTTGGCACTACCCAAAGGGAACAAAAGGGTGTTTTCTAAAATGGTCCTGCTATTCGCCCTGTTAATTTACACTTCTTTATATACTCCTCTATAACCACCTCTGGACGTAAATGAGCAGATTTGTGATTTGTAACTGTTAAGCTACTGGGTGTGAACCACAGACATCTGAATTTCTATAACAGCAAAAATGCAGAAAAATACAAATTACCTCGTTAAATTTCTCAAACGTCTCTATATATTGTCTGTACGCTATTATAGCATGATTGTAAAATAATTTGGGGAATCCCGCACGTGTTACTATAAATAGCCCCTCTATACGTCCATATAGTGTAATAA
>JAUELF010234922.1:0-13158 GCA_031471495.1 Clinocardium nuttallii
ATTGTCCAAATTTTCACATTTTGTAGCAAATAAAACTTTGAAGTCACATTTGGCACATAAACAAAACATACATATTCCGGAAGCTTAAAATTTTAACTAAAGAGATACATTGAACAACTGCAATTTGAAGTATTTTGAACAATGACTGGTTTAAAAGACACATATATTGGGATTTCTGTATTATATTATATTTTTCCAAAAAATAATAGACTGACATTTTTCATAAGGATAACATATTTTCAAAATCTGAAGTATATTAAAAAAAAAATCTTCTACAATAGAAGAATGTTTAAACTCCCAGAATTTTTTATTTTTTTTATTTTCATATTTTGAATAGTTTTTTAGTTTAACTTGTCACAAATTTTAACACGGGTGTTATTTGAGTATACACTTAAGTTGCTTATCCCTCTTGTCTACGTCCCTGGACATACTATTAAAACAAATGCATTAAAGAATATGATACAGCAAAATATTTATAACCGAGGGTTAAAGTACAAACATTATTACGATACATATGCTCACTTGGGGCAGAGAAATGTTGTCGTAAGTAAATTCTAAAATACTGATCACCATAACAAGTAATCGATCAGTCAATCTACATATTGTAAAAATACTGTAATTTGGAACTGAGGCAATTATGTTTATGTTTTCTGAAAGCGATGTAATTATCGTATTATAAAACTTATACCAAAGACGAAGAGCTTTTTAATTAATGCAGCAATTAGAAAAGATATATCCACTAGTAAAATGTTTATCAACGGTTCATACCAGAAACTAAAAGAGTGCTTGATAACGTAAAAGTGAAGTACATTTTCAACAAAATACAATGTATGAACTATTCTCATATTAGTTGGAATACTATTCTGAAAATGTAATGTGCGGGAGAATGAATTATCATAGCATAGTAGTTTCCATTCTTTCAAAAAAGGGCTAATCATTAGCCACACCACAATGTATGATACAGCACACAATAATAAGAAAACCCACCAGCTCTGAATTGAATCGTACCAGTAAATGATAAACCAAAATACAAATGACCTTAACAATAGTTGATCATTGCCTACACCATAACATATTGGCCAGGTTGAACTCATCAAACACTCAATCGACCCTACAAAAGAGAACATGGTGGTAAATAACAAATGTGAAAGTACAAACAGACAGAAACTCCCAATACATGTCCAGATCATGCCAAGGACATGTTTCGGTTTGTCTGTCTGTGTGGCAACATCCCGAGTGTGTTCATACCATTGATAATTGGCCATCTGTGATCTGAGTTGTTCAACGCTAACATCATCTAGCCCTAATGAATCCGTCATGTATTCAATAGAGTATTGAAGTTTTTCAACATGCTGCCACTTATTCTTCATTTTAAGTTCATCAAATTCAGTCGGTGTAGGGCATACATCTAACGGTATCGTTTTATTTAACAAAAAGGGAGATAAAGCGACACATCGTAGCCAAGGAATGGCATATCTTAATTGGAATACGAATGGTGCATTAACTTTCGGATTCAAGAATATATCTCTACTTGCTGTTCGACTCCAAACAGTCCTCTTTTGTATATTGTTACAGTATCCTAAATAACAATAAATGATATACAAAAGTGTATAATAATGGCTTAAAGTCTTATGGGTGAGGTATTCAGTATCTTCATTGTCTGGAATGGATTCATCAAGATAGCTTTCTGTTTGACTTTCAGTCTCCACGTATTTTGCAGCGCTCTTTTTTATTATATTTCTTTCGTCATTTTCATTGAGAAAATTCACCAGCAATCGATGTTCAGGGAAACCTTTGAGATAGTCGTCAATGGACACCAAACCTTCGCGCTTGGAGAGTTTACACTCACGCCTACAAATAGGACAAGGAAATGACCTTGTATTGACTCTACCACTTGAGCCCAAACAGTTCTTTGTTATTAGTTGTGTCAAACATTCTTTGCAAAATGTATGCTGGCAAGGAAGAATACGAGGGCTGTCAAATCGCTCCATTCACAATGGACATTCCAAGATAGTTTCTGTACATCGTAGAGTTATCCCGCTTGTCGTATGTAAAGCTTCCATGATCTAAAATGAGAAAAAGTAGAGAACGTATTGAATCCTATAGTTACAAATCGTTGCAGTATTGGTTCTGTTTCATCCGATGAAAGATTTAAACATTTCCAAAATCTTATAAATTGTGTAAAACAAAGACAATGAAGGGTTTGCATCTAATGAATGCTTTCTACAAAAACTGTACTGAATAACAAGTGTGGTAGTGACATTTAAGTACCTATTACTGATGATAGTCAGCTGGATCTGATTGGGTGTGTGCAACAGTGCATTAACGATACATGATACAATTCACTGTTAAAATCAATTATTCAATACAATGTTTGATAACTCTGCTGTACCGAAAGAGTGATGCTGTAGCATTATGACGCTTAATTTTGACCGGCAATTTGTTAATAGTAACTATACATCCGATGCAACTAGTTAAAGAGACGTGTCATGTATTGAGTGTATATGGCTTTCTTAAAAATATTCACGAGAAGTTATGGGGCGCTTTAAACAGAAAGGGTTGTTATCAGTGGAAAGATTATTTATACATTCAAGTTTAAATAGGGTCAATAATGGTACAATTTTAAAAGTACACGATGCGTTGACGCATTAGTTGTGCACTGTAGTTTCAAAACAGTTTCTTTTTGTGTATTTAAACAAAGATAATCGGAAAATGTGAATGCATGTAACTTGCCATTTTCGGCGGATACTGTTGATCAGCTGCAAGGACAGCTTTTCATACACGAATGGATGACAATTAACATAGTTAAGAGTTATATTATCATGTTTAGATACAGCGGTGTCATCAGGTAAAACGCTTACCGAATAACAAAATTAAAACAATTGCTATTGTATCGTTTTATAGATATGACTGTAATTTTCTCTTTAACTATCACACGGAGAAAACACTCGCATTGCTACCCCTTTCAGCGTTGAAATATATAATGATGATACGTAGTTTTTTTTTAGTTTCAAGGAATCTAATTAATATTGTTGACTAAATTGTAAAGCCTATATTGTTATTTGGTACAGTTGTGTTCTTTTTTATTTAATATGTTTAATTCCTTTTTGGTGTAGATTGGTAAATGTCCATTAACCACAATTTTGAGTTAAATTAACGAATAGTGTAAAAATATAGCGCCGTTATGCAGTCAGTACACGTACAAATATGAATACATACAATGTTATATAAAGAGTATGCTTTACTAAATGGACAAGTACTTTACGACATTGTGGCATCTTCACAGTTCGAGTATTCGAGCACAGAGAGCCGGGTGTTATTTCCCATCACAGAGATTACACTAGGTTCCTAAGACAGTTATAGGAATACACCAATAAGTGTTCGAGCATTAATCTTTCTGTTTCATGTGAACTAACGGTTTCATGCTTTGAACCTAAGACCTTCAACATGGAACTTGCGGCGGAGTAAGAGCTAAGTTCTTCCGCAATACCAGCATGAACATTATGGCGTAACCTTATGGCGTATGCTTAGTATAAACGACGTTTTTTGCGACGTCAAACATGGACTATCATGGACACTCACAAATAACGTGTTGTATACTATCGGTGGTAAATGCTGAACTATATTTACACTTCAGATTGTCAACATCCGGAATTATTACCCAATAACTTTGTAACTTGAACGAAAATAATTATGTCAGGCGTATTGTATAATTTTAAATATATATGGACTCAAGAGCCTAAGTATTTATATAAAGGAATTGTATTGAATTTAATCTAAAACAGTTATATATTAACGTAGAAAGATTTACATTTGATATTCATTTAAGTTTAAGAAATATTGAAGAACTCTCTTCTTCAAATGATCATTAAAGTTACTTGCTACAATAAACATCTTAATCTACATTTGATAACTAGTTCAGTAAGTAGGTCAGCGACTTCATTAACACATAATCTATTTATATAATGGACTCGCTATCAAAGGTTCATGATAAGTCATCCTTGTCACATGCGTATATGTCAGCCACGATTAATCAATCAAGCTTTGTGTTTTAGAACTATATAACCAAGATGCCAAATTTCTTGTCGGATCAATGGAAAAACGACGTAGTTTTCTATATAAATGAATACTATGCATGTCAATTATAATCTTTGATCTGCCTTTCAACTTCTTTTATAAATTCTTTCTGTTACTGTCTTCCCTCTTTATCCCTTCTTTACCTTATCTGTAAATATTGCTAAACAAAAGTGACTTATAGGCCCTACGCGGCCGGGTGTTTATATTGTTTGCTGCTTGTATTTGTATAATATGTACACATGTCACTATAACCCCTTATACTCTGAACATGAAATAGGTACTTATTTTAAATCGGTTTGAATTTTTTTTCTTTTAACTGTTATACACCTTTTGACTTCTTGAACCGATTGTGATCAACTTGTACCACACGTTTAGAGCCAGGCCAATCGGTTGATCCGCGTCGTCTATACAGACTATTTGCCAAACTTAACAGTGTTATCTTGATAATCCTAATATCATACAACTTAAACAACACTATAAATCACTTAACTAATGAGGATGATTGACAGGTTTCCGAATATGATAGATTTGGAAACTAGAAAAGTTACATTGAAATTAAGTTGGTGTATACACAATACCTTCAGGTATTATAACAATCCTTTAGGAAATAGCTGTTTTCCGCTTGTTTCTGTTAACAATTTATGATTATCCATTTCGCAAGGCCTAAACATTTGGCAAGAAAGCTAGCACACTGAATACATCTCCTTCTGCTATTTTAAGCAGTTTTACACACACCAAAACTAAACGTGATTCCCGTACTTCTGTTTGACCAGTTTGCTATCAAACTCGCTATATGGCATTCTACTAGTCCGAAGCCCGTACGAACGAGAACCAGGTCTAGTAGTTTGCTTTCAAGCAGAACATTTCTTTACTACAGTCGCTCCACGGTAGCTCAGTCGGTAGCGACGCGGGCTGTCAATCCAAGGTTTTTGAGTTCAAATCCCAGGTCGGCTAACATTATTTCCGACGTTTTACAAAAGTCACTCTGACAATTGTCTTTCACCAATGAGCTAATATTCTATGTGAAAAAGCTGCCAGTTGCATGCTTGGAAAGTATGTTGTGTGAAGTACAGGTATGATAACGCCTGGAAACACATTCGTAGGTGAACTGACCGCCGGTATATTACTTGAACATTGTTGAAAACGGCGATAAACACAAATCAATCAATATTTTTTACACAGTTACAGAGTCAATGTTAGTGTTTTCTATTCAATCTGGTTGAAGAATACAAATCAATCAATGTTTTTTACACAGTTGCAGAGTCAAAGTTAGCCTTTCCATTTAATCTGGTTGAAGAATACAAATCAATCAATCTTTTTTACACAGTTGCAGAGTCAAAGTTAGCGTTTCCATTCAATCTGGTTGAAGAACACCATGCCGTGGCAGGACGGATACAGCCGGACACGTATAGCGGACAGCGGGTTGTCGCCATTTTAGAAGATGAAGGTCATGGGGAAGCGGAGGAACATTTTCTAAAAATAGAAAAAGAAGTAAATGGGAAACCCAAGGTAGTTGTTTGTTTAACCGTTATTTCGAAAAGAAGAAAACGTTATCTACATCATAATATTATATGAAAATTGCCTTAGCAGATGACTTTTAAACCATTTGAACCGTCTCTTGAGAAAACAAACATTGTGGTCTCTGCGTAAAGTATCGGCCCTGACCAGTCTAAATAGTCCGTGCATGCTAACCCGGATAGACACTTTTTGCCTCTTGTGGATTTTCTGTTTCAGGTATAATTCCTCTATCCCTCAGAGACGGAGTGTGTCGGCCCGGAGCAGTCTGCGCGGATAACGCAGACTGATCTGGTCGATACATTACGCAGATGCCATAATGTTGGTTTTCTCGCGGGACGGCTCATAAATGAAAAACAAACGAGTTTACCTATCAATTAAAGTGTACTAATCAAAAAGATCTAAAATAATTGTGGAAAAAGGAGAAGCATTTTTTTCATTTGCCACAATGTCTACAAAAGTTGTCTGTTGTAGATGCATCCACGTGATTTAACCATGAACCATCCGAAAATGTGCTTTGTATGTTACGTGGCTTAAACTTAAGATACATTGCAAGACGTTCTAATCATCGGTGTACTTTTAACTAACGTAAACATAAGCAATACTTGCGACAAAAAAACAACTCATGATTAAACACTGTGTTTCTACTCATAAACATGTATTACCGTAACACAATATCTCAGTTTGAGGTAGATACAGATATGGACTACAATGCAATACAATATGTTCTGTTGCATAACACAACAAACAATATTTTTATAGCAAGGAAAGAAAATATCAAAAGTACAAACGGAAAAGTAGATTTTTACAGAAGAATTTACAATGATTTAACCCTTACTCTTATATAGACGCTTTCTGACGGCAGCAGACGGCTTATTGAAAACATTGTGACAAAAGGATAAATTGCTCAAAACGACCATTTTCTCCATTTGTCACAATGTTTTCAACTTTTTTCATTAATTATATATTTCCTTATCTTTGAGTAGACATTTTCAGAGTCTGCTACAGATTTGCTGTATGGGGGAACGGTTTAACAATGCAAGAGTACAATGTATATGAACAAACTGATATTTTCTAGAATTGTCATATTATTGTAAGTTTTGATATCATTCAAGGTTGTATATGCGTATTTTGTAAAAGACGAAGCGTTGAGTTCTTCAAAATCATTAAGAGCTATATTGACTGTATAAAGCAACGCCTTTAGATTCGTTTTGAACTTACACTGATAGTAATGCAACACGTCGTACAAAAGATATAAGTGAAATGCAGCCTTTTATTTCGTATTGAACTGTTTTGCCTATCCGGTTTATATAATATTTTAGTTCAAGCAGGTTATTTTAGATATGATCAGAATTTTTGTACAAGTGTATGAGTGGAAAAACATGACCGCAACACTCTTTCAATATTTATTCAAGTTTTCAAGTTTCTGTTTGTCCTCATTTTAAATGTTTTAAAAGGATTATCTGTCTGGGACAAGATGAATATTTGTATATAACAAACTATACATATCAAAAAACAATTCGTAGACTGAAGTTAGATTGATCATAGAAAAAACACTAAAAAAACAAACAAAAAACCCATTGAGTACACAAATAAATCATAACACAGACAAGACTCTCATGTTAGTACGAGCCGTCACATTATGGCATCTGCGTAATGTATCGACCAGATCAGCCTGCGTTGTGCGCGCAGACTGATTTGGGCCGACACATTACGCCCCAGGGGGGATAGAGTTATAGAGTATAGTGATTGCTGAAAACGAAAATCCACTGGAGGTGTAACTTGTCTGTCAGTGTTAGTCTGCGCGGTATGCTTAGGCGGATCAGGGTCGTCACTTTACGCAGATTCCACACTGTTGGTTTTCTCGAGAGACGGCTTATATGTTAATAACCCATCCACCTGCTTTAACACATTTCCAATACATTGACGAGTTATGACGCTTATCAGACTACACACAGGCACAGGCCGATCTGGATCTTTCGCTGGTCTTTATATCACGATATGTGATTGGTATGTAGGCGACACCTTGATGACTTGTATACGTAGCTTCAAAACTACAATCCTGATATAATAAAGGAACTTTCATATTTCATAGATATGTTAATGAAATAATGATAATGGCATCATTCTCAGCTCTATACTATTTGTTAAATAGAATGTTTTGTATTATGGGCCGGTGGCCTGATTACTTTCAATGAATATTTGTCGTTGTCATCTTCATTTAAGGTCGATTTGTGTGTGACTCTGTCAATTTTTTATAAGTATGGCTTCATGGATATATCCTTGTGAACTGAATTTAATACATTTGAGCCGTCTCACGAGAAAACCAACATTATGGACTCTGCGTAAAGTGTCGACCCAGATCGCCCGCACAGGCTTACCCGGATAGACACTTTTCGCCTCCTGTGGATTTTCTGTTTCAGGAATCATTACCCTATACCCTTTTCCCTCAGAGACGGAATGTATCGGCCCGGATCAGTGTGCGCGGACAGCGCAGGCTGATCTGGTCGATATATTACGCAGATGCCATAATGTTGGTTTTCTCACGAGACGGCTAATGTTTATTATACTCCTGTCTAAAATAGTCTTTCTTTGTTCACGAAGGCTCTGACAACGAAGTGCTGTGATATCACAATGCCGTCAAACCAGCGACCGAAACCTACAGCCCACCGACACACACAACGTACGTATACATAGTATATAGCTCACTCTTATCCACTTGGAAACGTATTTTGACGCATGACTTGTTATACGGAGATAATGCTCATTACAAGCCAGTTCTTCTGTTATCATATGTTGTTCTACTCTATTCAATAATAATACTTTCATTTAAAGAGGGTTTCCATATCTTTGGCACAAAAATGTTTGCTGCAGATATTTTGTGCGTACGGACATGTCAGGTAAAATGAGTTTCATAGATTCTTTTAACAGTGAAGTCTGTTACTGAGAATAGTATCTCTAAGGCCTTTTCACCGCCAGTATAGATAGTATATATTCTGTTTTTTTATTCGACGAACTATGGACCAGATTATCAGTATAGAAAACGTGCCGGTAACATTTTCTTTTGAATACAAATTACAGAGAATTACATTCCTGTATTATAATAATAGCCGATACCTTAATATATCTTTTGTAAATCGATAGCAATTGGGATCGATATTGTCTCTTAGTAAATGTCGTCCTTTTTTCTCTGTGAGCGTTATCCTTTCTGAGTCCGAAACGACAACACTCTGAAAACGTTCTCAGTGCTCATAAATGAACTCCATGCTGTTAATAAGGCTTCTGATTGGTTAATTTGGAGAACAAACGTGCTTCTGACCAATACAATTGTACTTTAGCACACATTCTGAGCACCGTTTAAACTTTTATAGTTTCAGGGCCAGGTATATTTTGTTTTAAACAAATAACATGTACGAATATGTATATAGCATTAAACTACACATGTGTTCACGAAGGTCAGGATCAGGTCAATGTCACCGGGATATACCTCGTAGACGCACAGTTTGACCAACATCCTCGATTTCTGTCAAAGTTTAGTTTTTGTACTCCTGTTCTTCTGTGTCTCTACATCTTTTTCTTTTGTTTTGTTTTCTTGTGGTTTTTATGCCATTATTCTCATTATATCAACATTATTTCAGTTATAGCACGACGACAGTTAATTTATTCATGGTCCCTGAATCAACAAACCGGTACTGGGCTAAGAGATGTGCCTTGCTCAGGGGCACTCCACTATAAGCACAGTGCCGTGACAGGGGATCGAACCAGGGACGCCCGGTTTCTTATATACGACGCTAATCACTAGGCAGCGGCGGATTTAGTTATACTATTTATTTTAATTTATTATTATTATTTCACTTCAATTGGACATTTTAATTTTTTTAAGCGCTCCCCACCATGACGTCAAATCAAATGACAGACGCGGCCATGACGTCGAGGAAAGAAGCCAACCCTACCATATCATCTCCCGATTCTACAACTGAAGACAGTGAGTAAAAACTATATATCATTAACACATCACAGAAGACACATTACGTTCTAACAGTAAAACGACTTTGGGAAACTATTGTATAAAAAATGTTCGTGATCTACAATTTTTCCTTCTGGACGTATTCTTAAAATATATCAAATCATAATTTCTGCTTCCGAGTTATTACATCAATTCCCCCAGTCGTTTCAAAGCACTAATAAGCATTTGTAAGCTTCCCGCAGCAAAGATCATATTAGCAATTTCAATCCAATTTCGAGTGGAATACTCGAACAAGCGCTATCCGAATCCACCAATTAAATTGCAGATTTTACCTATTAACAACCATTCAACTACTTCGTTATGTATATCTGAGCGCACACTATTGATGCCTGCAGGTAACACTAACAAAGCGATCACTCGAGAGTTGCTAGCTGTATCCACAACTCAAACTACAGATTTGAACTAACACTGGCCCGAGTGCTCTGTACGTTAGGTAAAACTGAGCGCACTATTGTTCTAGGGGCTTACAAATAAAACTGTTGTTTTAGACTTCCTGTAGTGAATCCGCTAATCAAATGTTAGCTTTAATTAACTATTTAACTATTCAGAAAGCACTAACACCGCGATCAATTTCTCATTTTGCAACAATGTTTTCAAAATACGTCCGCTGAAATGTGTTTAAAAATGTGTCAAACTGCGTCTATATGTAGGAAAGTGTTAACAAGCAACTCCAATACAGCTATACTCCTGATCCCCTGGCTAGGAAATGTGCATTGCCATGGGGCGGTTTCCTGAATAATGTTAAATATTTCCTCTTTATTTCTTTTTTCCAGATGAAGCCACTGGAATCCCTGGTCACGGAAGGGCCGCGCATAGTCAAATTAGAACCGATCATATAGTACATATAGTTCACAAACGCAACGTAGACACCAATAATAAACCAGTTACTACGGCAACTAGCTTGGTTACTGTGGCATTCGTTGTCATGGATACGAACGCCTTCAGAGTGGACCACGACGGTTATATTATTGTTGAAGATGTGAACGAGATAAAGGGAACTGATATGATAGAATTCTTTGTAAGTTATTCCATTCCCTGACGTATGTAAACTAGTCATTTTTGAAATCATTGTTGAAAAATGAGCGATTCCTCAAGTTGTGCATTTTATCCTTTTCCCCAAATAATATTGGAGTTTACTCTGAATCTAAATAACAATCGAGACATTAATTAATGTCCCTTCTTTAACCATAGACAGACAGATAGCTTCCAATATCTAGACGACACTTTAAGTAGCAGGACAGAAAAGCTAAAAATTCCGGTCTAATCGATGGAATAGATTCTTTAGCTGAATTTACATATTTTGCGTATATTACAAACCATGCTTTTCAATGGTGCACGAAATCCTTCCTGGAACTCTCGTCCCGTTTTGATGGAAACTCCACAGGCAGAACCCGCTCGTCGACCCTGCACAATTTGATCTCGCTGTTTGTCATATAACGTGAGAAATCCAGCTCTTTGCAACGGAACGTATTCAAAGTCGGTGTTTATTGAATACTAGTATTACTGAAACATAAACAACGTGTTTGTGTATCACGTGTTTGTGTTTTCTGTGTATCACGTGTTTGTGCATCACGTATTTCGTTGTATTGTCTATTAACCCTTTAACTGTTAAAACATTTATTGTGAAGTCTGTGCCACAAGTCTAGAGCACGATCAGCCGGTGTTTCTGTGGCTTCTGACCATGTCCTCTGCTGTTGACTGTTCAACTTAATAATTGGATCTAGCTATCCATAAAATTGGCTAGAATCTTCTCCAAAGAGGGAGCTTGACAAGACCATTCAAAAAGCATCAACATTGAAACATTTAAATGCAGAACTTTCTATCTCTGTTTGGACTATGCGTATACTTGCAGGGGTCGTTTCTGTTCGTGTAGAGACCGGACCCCCCTCGCCAGGTGCGACTCATTGAAATTACCTGTTTGAGCCGTCCCGGGTGAAAAAACAACATGTCGGACTCTGAGTAAATAATCGACCCGGATAAGCATGCCGCGCAGGCTAACCCGGACATACACGTTCGCAACCTTTGGATTTTCTGTTTTAGGAATCATTACTCTATACCCTTTTCTCCAAGGGACGGAATGCGTCGGCCCGGATTAGCCTGAGCGGATTGCGCAGGCTGATCTGGGTCGATGCATTACGCAGAGGTTGGTTTTCTAACGGGACGGCTCATTTCTATTCTAACGTTTCATATACTTACAGGTTTTATTGGAAGATACCAGCACTGGTAAATCCCTGTCGAACCCGCTCCCTTTTATCATTTACGTCGACCGTCCCGTGTCGAGTGGATACCCCGCCGTTCCCGCGGTGTTTGCCGGCGTCCTCGTATTAATTGTGGTTTTCCTTGCATGTCTGATACCATTTGTTACCAGAGCTAAACGGAGGATGAAGGTTGGAAAACCGGTCTTTAAGGTACGTTGTGGGATATGTATTATTTAATATATACTTAGAGGGTGAAATGCTTGTAAACATATATTTATTCATTTAATATAAGTATCATCCATATACAATTAATATCATATACAAAAACCCGTACACTTTTGCAAAAGATATATGGAAAATTACTATACATGGCCATTTAAAGAGAACTATAAGAGTCTTGTGGTATACAATCAGTGCACTATTCTACTATTTACAACACAAAATCGAGCATTTACTTATAAACTAAATGCATGCATGTATATATATATATAATCCTAATAAGAAAATAGTCACTGTATTGAAGACTTCAGTGAAAATAGGTTTCAACGATCGATCGCACTGCTTTAGAATCGACGGATGAATCAACCATGACCGACTGGTTAGCGTCGGGGATTTGGAACCGTGCGTTCCGGGTTCGATTCCAAGTCGTGACGGTCACGGGGATGTTCATTTCCTAGCATAGTTCTGGTTTGTTCACCAGCGGTCCTGTCGCCGTGATAACTGAAATGATGTTGAAAGCGGCGTAAAACAAATTAAATCATATTGTTATAAACGAAGGGCTTACATATGAGTCGTCTCGCGAAAAAAAACCCAATATTGTGGTCTCTGCGTAAAGCACGACCCAGATCAGTCTAAACATGCCGTGCAGGCTAACTCCGACAGACACTTTTCGCCTCTTGTGGATTTTCTGTTTCAGGAATCATTTCTCTATACCTATATCCCTCGGAGACGGGATGTGTCGGCCGGATTAGTCTACGCGGACAGCACTGGCTGATCTAGTCGATACATTACGCAGATGCCATAATGTTGGTTTTCTCGCGGTGAGTTTATCACAGCGAATCATAACGAACGTGATCAAGCCGTTTGATACGACGATTTCCCGACAAAGGGGAGAAACTCCGACGTTATTATATATAAATAAGGCGAGTTACCTCGCTTTTATTTTAATTTTGTTATAAATAGGCCAAATCCTGACGTTGTATATTGTCATATTCATGTAAACACTTCTTTATACACCACCATCGTCCTGTCTTAGTGGTACATATTAACCCTTTCCCTCATATAGACGCTTTTTGACGCCTCTGCAGCAGACGGCTTTTTGAAAACATAGTGACAAAAGAA
>JAUELF010234933.1:0-22879 GCA_031471495.1 Clinocardium nuttallii
CCCCCTAATAAATTTAACCCATTTTCAGAAAATAACCAACCTATGACATATCTTCATTGACATTGATGACATCAAACATACATTCACAAATGTCATTTTATTTTGACATTGTTAACAATATATGTATTTAAGTACAAATGCTATTTAGTCATCAGTATATCCATCATCATCTCATCTTTCTTCTATTTACCATCATCCCAAATCGTACTTGTCATTATCATCACTAAATTCATTACTAATACAATATATGTCCAAGAGTATTATTATATATATATAATTTATTTTATTATACCGAACAATATTACAAGTTATTCCATTTTTTCTGTACCCTTATTTTGAGGTAAACATGGGTACTTCAATATAACACCGCATATGAACAGTATAATGTTACATGGCACGCGCATCTAAACGTTGACGTTATAGTTTGAAATGACGTCATTCACGTGTGAGACTGTAAGAAAATGCCCATGATGAGTATATGAGAATTTAACGTTACCAAGTCACTTGAGGTATAATAAAACTATTTATTCAGCATCATCAACCACACTGTCATCATAGCTGAACAGTTCAACAGCAGCTCCTTCATCATCACTTTCCCTGCCTCCGGGGAAAGAAAATCCGCTACGTTAACGTTTTACACGAACTACTGCGATTTCAGGTCGACCTAAGAAAACGACGTTACGCGAGGACAGGTATTTAGTGACGTCATCACGACGTAATCGCTTTTTTTACAAGTACAGTACTTGCCGGTGGTTTGAGAGCTGCAACAGGAACGAGGTTATCAGTTGGCACAGTTCGTAGTCGCCTCAGAGCAGCAGGGTTACGTGCTAGACGTCCTGTTGTCGGCGTTCCGTTAACACAACGTCACCGTGCAGCACGTCGGAATTGGGCTTGGATTCACTCCATATGGACAAGACAACAGTGGTCACGAGTTCTTTTAACCGATGAATCTCGCTTTAATCTCTAAGAAGCCGATGGAAGGCTTAGAGTATGGAGGCGCAGTGGTGAACGTTTCGATCCCCTTAACGTTGTAGAACGTGATCGCTTTGGCGGCGGTAGCGTGATGATATGGGGTGGCATATCCCATACAGGGGCAACAGCGATGTGTACAGTCGTTGGGAATCTAACCGCTGTTAGATATCGGGACGAAATTGTAAGACCGATAATTCTCCCGTACCTTCAACAGGGAAATTGTGATGTCTTGCAACAGTAAGATAATGCAAGACCGAATACTGCCAGAGTTACCATGGACTTCATGGAGCATAATAACGTTTCAACACTTGATTGGCCATCAAAATCGCCTGATTTATCACCGATAGAGCACCTTGGGACTACATTGGACGTAAAGTACGTCAACGTAATGACGTCAATAACGTTACAGACTGAGAACGTGTACTGCATCTAGAATGGCTAAATATCCCTATTTAAGTGATAAGAAGGCTAATCCACAGCATGAGAAGACATTGTTTGGCTGTTATTCGAAGAGCTGGCGGACGTACTCGATATTAGCATTCTCCAGAATTTTGGTTTCAACCCCCTGTGAACAGAAACACGTAAGGCTCCTTATGTGTTTTCTTTGTAACTGAAATATTTGGAATTTTCTTTTACCAATAAAATGAAGATATTGTAGGAGCAGTTTTCAATTATTTATTTAATCTTAATACAAATAATATAGCCCATTTATGTCCTACTGACTAAACTTATTGTTTTCAGTATATTTTATTTTAAAACTTAAAGGTTTGCATTATATATCATAATTGCAATTTCTTATATTAAGATTAATCATGCTTTACTCAAGACTATGATCATTTTAAAGTAATCTCTTTCAAATTCCTTGTATGTGAAAATGGGTTAATAAATGCTTCTCTTATGTCAATGTATCATAAATATTAAGTTATTTTTCAAAGCTTTGTGTGTATAAATATTTTCTCTCACAATATCTACAACAATTTAAATTAAGATTTGAGCTTTAATGTTACTCTTTTACTTTTCAGCTCGCTTGTGCATGAAGTGCTCAATGTGAGCAATTGTGATCACATTTTGTCCTGCGACTGTCCATCATCAACAATTGACTTGTTAACCTACAGGCTACGTTTTGCATCAAATCTTCATGAACATATATCAGAACATTTATCTTTATCATATCTTAGACAAGTTGGAATATGGGTCATATTGAGTAAGAAACTAGGTCACTGGGCCAAATTGAAAGGTAATCTAGTTACCACTCTGGGTGCTGCGTTTTTACCTAGAGCATGTTGAAACTTTTTTAGATGCCATATTTCTACTTTGACTCTTTTTTTAGCAAGTTAAAACTTTGTCAGAATGATCGTCTTGATAATATTCAGTCCACGTTTAAATATGGGTCATATCAGGTCAAAGAATAGAACAAATCAAGGAATATCTTGTTAACACTGGAGGTTGCATTTTGAATTCATAATAAATGTATTGATGTGTTTTGCATTAGAAATCACAATGCATCATTCATGTGAGTGATCTAGGGCCATCATGGCCTTTTTGTTTAAAGATCAATTTCAAGCCGAAGGCTTAATTTGTTTCATTGTGATTACTCACTGTTCGGCGTACGTCAAACGGTCAAATCTTCTCTGTAACTGCTGATGCGATATTAACTAAACTTGACATGAATGTTACTTTGTTGACCTTCATCAATTATACCTATAAATTGGTTTGCTGAGGTATCAGAATTGGGTGGAAATTGCAAAATTTTAAAAACTGTTCTCCTGTTGATCAGCTTCTTCGAATTCCAAGATAGTTTGGTATAAATGCATCATGGGTGACCCTCTACACAATTGTTCAAGCCATATTGATTGGGTGAAAAGGGTAGTCACCATGTGGCATCCGAAAAGGGCTTGAATAATCGTCTGTATACGGGAAATAATTAAACAGAAATGTGACCCCCTAGTATATACTATTTGTTCCAGCCTTATGGACCGATTAAAAGGTAGTCCCCAGGTGGCATCAGAAAATGGCTGAATTCTTTTTTACACTACGACCCCCCACTGTCTGGACAAATACTTTTAAAAATCAACTGCCAAATATATGCTGTTTAATTGTCAGTGTATTTTCGTAAATGGGTAGCACCTATAGATATATTATTTAAAAGTCATGAAACACATTGGTAGGTAAACTGGCAGCCGTGACACAGCTAAAACTGTTGTTGAAAACGGTATAAAACCCCATTCAATCAGTTAATCATTACACTTTATTTATAATAACGTTTTCTCATTGGAGAAGTTTCGATGTACGAGAGTATGTGGATACGAGAGTATTGGATCATGTGAACCAGGATTACACTGCACGAGATACAACCCCCCGCCCCCTCCCCCTGTCATCGTAGTGTCTGGAGAGCTTGAGACAAGGGTTCGATCCCCAGTCTGGTCATACCCAACGACTTTAAAAACGGTGATATAGGCTTTCCTTATTGACATTCCTAATTGCGGAGCTAGCATAACTAATGATTTGCTGATGTCAAGCACCAATGGGCTAACAGTCTATGTCGAAAAGCAGCCAGTTGATTGGAGAGTATGTTGTGTGGAGTACTGGTGTGAGAAAACCAAAAAACATAGGAGTAGGTGAAATGGCCGCCTTGATATGACTTAAACATTGTTAAAAACGGCGTTAAACCCGTATCAATCAATCAATCAATTGCCTGTGTCAAGAAAGATATTACCGGTATAACTAGAAATGAACACATGTCACCTCTGATTTAACGGAATTGCTGCTTCAAACATCATTCAAACAAAGCATTGTATTCCCGCATGCAGTAAATGTTTAACTTACTGTTTGTAGTTAAATGCGATGTCCGCAAACTCCTTCCTTCTTGCCCTGTAGACCTTGTCGGTGAATCCGGGGTGGTCGGAGTCTAGTTCGGACCCGTAACTCAGGATCTGATTGGCAAAGCGGTCAAGGTCAACAATCTTTACAGGGAACCACGGGACTGTGTAAATAGATTTAAACATTTATTAATGTGGACACATAATTGACCATCGTCCAGTGGGGGATATATCCACCATATGATTTAACATTGTGAACATGGAAATATACATTCGATAGAGATAGAGTTGCAAACTGTCGCTAACAAAAACCATTAAAGAAAATTAAAATTTTCTTTTTATATAATTTGCCTATAATTGGGAATGTGCAGATGCCAATCTGCATACTTTTAATTAAATTAATTATTCTATGAAGAAAATTGTTTAAGCATGATTTCCGCTAGTCAATCATGTTGATTTCCGCTAGTCAAGCATGTTGATTTCCGCTAGTCAAGCAAGTTGATTTCCGCTAGTCAATCATGTTGATTTCCGCTAGTCAATCATGTTGATTTCCTCTAGTCAATCATGTTGATTTCCGCTAGTCAATCATGTTGATTTCCGCTGATTTCCGCTAGTCAATCATGTTGATTTCCGCTGATTTCCGCTAGTCAATCATGTTGATTTCCGCTAGTCAATCATGTTGATTTCCGCTAGTCAATCATGTTGATTTCCGGTAGTCAATCATGTTGATTTCCGCTGATTTCCGGTAGTCAATCATGTTGATTTCCGGTAGTCAATCATGTTGATTTTCTCGCAGAACGGCTCATATGTGCAATCAGCACTGCTGCTGTGCTGACCAGAAATTTACAATAAACACAAACATAGACATGGATAATTCACTGGAACACCTCGAATACATCGAATAAGTTCAAGTGTCCCTTTCGTCTTCGAGTTACAATGATTGTTTTAGAAGCATTTGTTATCTGTGAATAACGAATACAGACACATGAACCGTTCCACGCGAAAACCAACATTATGGATTGTGCATAATGTATCGACCAAGATCAGCCTGCGCAGTACGAGCAGGCTAATCCGGGCCGGTACATTATGTCTACTTGGGAAACTTGGTAAAGAATAATGGTACCTGAAACAGACAAGCATGTTTGTGCTGATCTGGGTCGACATAATTTTGGTTTTCTCGCGGGACGGCTCATAGAAGTTATCTACTGCGTACATTGACACAATGGTACCATGTATTGTCCATGTATATAGAGTTAACCCTTTCCCACCTACAGCCACGTGTTGATGCATCTGCAGCACACGACTATTCAAAACATCGTGACAAAGGGAGAAATTGCTGAAAACGAGCAATATATCCTTTTGCAACGATGTTTTCAACTGTTTGCAATAATTATACCTACAATTATAAAGATCTTCCATAATTTTGAATGTACTTTTTAACGTCGTCTGATGCAGATTTCCTGTATGAGGGAATAAGTAAAAAAAGCCCTAGTTCGTGTCAACGTTTTACAAAAGAATATAGCTTCATATAGGTAGACGGCATTGCTTTATTTATGAACTAAAAAGATCGCCTAGATTATGAACAATAGACACACTAACATCTTATCTGATTAGATTAATATTATATATGAAAAAATGTGTAAAGGAAAACTTGAAATAGCAGAAAACTTAAACACGAATATATATGTTAGTTTAAATAGAGTTTAAGCATGAAATCAGTATCCCCGTGTTTTTATCTTGATTGTATCAGGTATGTCACCAACTGAGCAACTATTTAGTTGCGAGTTCGAGCCCAGGTTCGAAGATTCATTCTTTAGGATGATTGACATAAGTCACAGTGACTAGTGCCAGTTGTCTTCCACCAATTGGATAAATAGTATCTATGGGAAGGTAGCCAGATACCTGGAAAGGATGTTGTGTGGAGCACGGGTACCAGCAAGCCAGGAAAGAAACGTTCAGTGAACTTACCGCCGAGAAATAACTAAAATACCGTTGCAAACGGCGCTAAACACAATCTATCATTTAACCAGGACTTACGATATTTCATCTGAAAAAAGCACTTCCAAGACTTTGTGATTAAGATATTGAAAATCCTATTACCATAGAATGAAGCCATACATGTCAATTAAGTATGTGTTATGTTCACACTTGGTATCGAGCAATTAACTTATTATATATATAGGACTAAATCGGTTACAAAAGAAGTTCGGTATGCTTTAATAACAAACCATGACTGTGAGGTTAAGAGTTCACCAAGACTTTGTGTAAGATTTGTTTATTCTGTTGTGCTTAAACATACGATGTTAATGTTAATTTATCTGAAATGTGCGTGGAAAGAGCATTACTATGAACACACACAACTAGTTGAAATAGTGTCATGTTTGATGGCATGATGTCATATTGTACAATAAGGGCATTGTCTTAACGATTGCATTGGAGAGGTGGGAAGTATATTGGTATACAGTTTATATTAAACAATGTACATGTACTAGCAAATTATAATTAAGCAACAAAGCAAAGAAGCACAAAGCAAAGTCGAATGTTCACAAAGTAGCAGATAGTTTGCCGCGCAAGACGAGAAATCTATGTGGTGTGATTAGCGCCAGTCGAAAAGGATCTCATACAACAAGATGTATATATGTGGTGTTTCTCGCCCACTAAATGGTTATATGAAAAGCAAGGTTAAATCCATATGACATTTAATAAATATAACCGGAAAGTGAGACTCAAACGAAAACGTGGCGTAAACAGAGTATCGCCTTCGATACCTTTAGCCAGAAATGACCTTTTTTAATGCTGTCGATTATACAATTTAAGCAATTTACTAATCAATGAAAATGTATCATTCATATCTTTATATCATCTCTTTATCCATGTGCTGTCCTATCTCCACATGCCATGTAATTCGTTAAATGATATACTTGTAACGTGTATGAAGTAGAGGTAAATACATCGTTATTTCTCCTGTATATACCGTGGTGTGTATTGAACAGTAACGACTGTTTGACAACTTTTAAAATGTCTAAATGAACTTATAAATGAACCACATACACATGTCGACAACACTTTTTTAAACAGCAACTTGAAAAACCATGAACTTTATTCCGTACCCAATATCCCAATGTGCAGTAGATGACATTTAAAACCTTTATCTGGATCAACAGTCTCAGAATTGTTTGATATATATATTGAAAAATGATAAAAACATTGCAAAACGGGATAAAATGTGTTCATGATGAGGTTTTGCTACCTTTAGTCATAATGTTTTTAAAGGTCGCCTCCTTCAGATGCGTACATAATGCGTTAGCAAGTGTGAAAGGCGTACAATTTTAAATTCGTATATTTTACATGGTTTGCAAAACAATTTTTTTTATTACCAACACTCGACGTCTGCTTCCTGCAGGTGCATGAACAGTACCTGCGACGTCTGTTTGAACAATAATCGAACTACAGAACCCGCTCTAAATGTGAATTAAACTCGCGACCTTGGGTACAAGAGGCTTGACGCCCTACAACGGTGTCATTGTCATATACTGATTCAAATATTCATTATTAGACCGAGCTACTTTGACTGATCAGTTACAAGCGTACGTAAGATATGCATTATAATCTTTTACCTTCTGACTCAATCCTATCACTTGTTTAATAATGTAAATACTTATATAATATTTTACCTTCTGACTCAATCCTATCACTTGTTTAATAATGTAAATACTTATATAATCTGTTACCTTCTGACTCAATCCTATCACTTGTTTAATAATGTAAATACTTATATAATCTTTTACCTTCTGACTCAATCCTATCACTTGTTTAATAATGTAAATACTTATATAATATGATAATTGAGCCGTCTCGCGAGAAAACCAACATTGTGGACTCTGCGTAAAGTGTCGACTCTGATCAGCCTAAGCATAACGCGCAGGCTTACCCGGATGGACATTTATTGGCTCCTGTAGATTCTCCGATTCATGAATCATTAGTCATTACCTCTATCCCCCTGACACGGAATGTGCCGGCCCGGATCAGCCTGTGCGGACAGCGCCGGCTGATCTGGTCGATACATTACGCAGATGCCATACTATTGGTTTTCTCGCGGAACGGCTCACATTATGTAATTAATTTAAAAGAATACATATTGTTTAAACGAGCAGTATATAATTTATATCCCACTGTGTGCATCGTATTCATCAACACCGGTTACAAATACTCCAAGTGAAGGACGATTTTCCTGCAACTCAATTGATTGTGAATTTACAATGTTTGGAAACCACTTGAAAAAGATTGAAGTTGTGAAGATTATGTTGAGACTTAGACGAATGATGTACCTACCTGAGTCAAACATAAACTATCCACACATGCTAACGTGTAAGGAAACACGCATGTAGAGGTTATATTTGTACCATTTTAGTGAGAGTGAATGATATAATTGGCCAAGTCATACGAACATCGATATCCGGAAGGTGACAACCAGTACCAGATCCCGAAAACTTGTAATTCAAGATCGGATCAAATTCCTGACGTTATTATTTTCTTACTTTTATCCCATGACTTGTATTATCAGTCAATTGAAACGTGTATTTCGTTTTGCTCGGATGTCTAAATATTCATCTAGTTCGCGACAATGTAGTTTAATTGAATTCTTATGATCACGAACCCGTAGTGAATCCTATATGTTAAAGCATAAACGCGAACTACTCTGGAGGTTAGTTTCGACCCAATATCATGAATACAGATTAAATGTAATATTAATCGACTGTATCTGTAAAGCTATATTTTCATATGACGAGGCCCGTTATCGTAGAACACCCATAGGCTCGGCGATTTCCGTATAAAGTCGTTCAGAGATCGGTATTGCTCGTGATCTTACCGATTATTCCAACCGGAAATGAACAATTAGTCAAAGAACTATACCGATCTCTGACGACGGACATATCAAAGCATACATGTATATACTGGTAGACAAAACGATGTCCTACGGAAATTACCGATTCTTTTCGTGATGTTGTACATAGGATGTATGAATACAGAAAGCAGATCAGCGGGATGATGATTTGTTACCTTCTTCGCTTTCCGATGTTCGTTGTTCTACAAATAAATATTTTCAAAGAAAAAGGATATAAACATGCATAAATAAATATGAACAATAATAATAAACAATATGAAATGTCTGCCGTGCATTTAAATACGTCATTGCTTTCTTATGTTTTTGCTCGCAGAAAAGTCATTCCGTTAGCCTTTAGTACTCATTTTGATAACTTGCTTAATGAACATGGGCCGACAGTTTAGTCAGTTCGGTATATCAGAATGACACATTATTTATAAAATGGTATAATGTACGTATACGACATTATTTAGTTAAGTCTGAAATAAAACTAATCGAACAAGCTCTTTTTAATGTCACGTTATCAGTAAGAAAGTAAAAACAATATAACCTCCCTTACATATTCACTGACATTACTTCAACTTAATTAACGAAGCATATATCGGGGAAATTCAGTCGAAACGAGGTTTTCTAGTTTATTCAAACAGCGAGGACTCGGACAGATACATGTATCTGCATATATACAACCTTTCCACCAACACTTAAAAGGGCAGTATATTAAACAAGATAGACATAAAGCACCATTTGTTTGACTTCCATTATCCATTATGACGTTTCTAATAATTTAAAATATACGTGAACTACGACCTCGACAATTGTTTGCTCAACAAGAAATACGCGTAATTATATGTTTCGCCGTTCCCCGCTTTGACTGGCAAAATGAGTCTAAATTACAAATAAAAATAAATGTGCAAACATTAAGTCACTCTAGCGAGGTTATTCACCCAGAAATAAGGCTAAATTCACCATTACCAGCATAACATGTGTAACTTAGATCCACGTTCGAAAGCCCTAGTACGACACTTTTACATTTAGTTTAACAACTTTCTCGTATTATGCATACAAACTATTTATTTTTTAATAAAGTCTCTGCACAAAATCAATCTTAAAAAATAGCTATGCCAAGTTCTCAAAATCGATGCGTTTTACCACAAAGAGAATTAAAAACTCAATATATGAAGCATACAATACGAAGAGGTTATACGTTGCAACAAGGATTCGACCTTGAAAGCCCTAGCAGTGACATTTATACTAAATTCAAATGCGCATGCATGCTTCCTCTACAATAACCATTTTATTTTAAAGGTGCTGAAGTCCAGAAAGTAGATATTATAGTCAAAGTTTCAAATATGTTCAAAAGTTGTTTTGAAATATAAGAATCATAATTCTGGGCTCACATTAGAGTAATCATTTCACTTTCCAGTACCATAAACATCTAAATCGTTTATGCTTCAATAATACTTGGTAGACTTACCATACCCAGTAAGCAAGATTGTTAACATTTTAATGACTTTCAATTTACATTTTTTCAACATTCAATGCCAAAATAGTTTTGAACTGCTTTCTTACTTTGTTGTCACTATAAGCAATTTTTGCAGAAAGTTCAAATTTCAAACTTTTGATCGTCACCATCTAGAACTCAGCACCTTTAAATGACACGGTGTATGTAATTTATTGCGCCATTGCTTTGTAGGTATTGCCAAACATATAGATCAATGTGGACAGATGTTATCACCAACACTCCTACTAAAAAGACGTCAATTGGTGCAATCGACACTATTAAACAACACTAAGCATATTGTTGCATACAAAATTCTTTCAAGACAAGTGTGACTTAACTCTTTCCCACTTGCAGACGCATTTCGACGCATTCACCGTAGACATTTTTCTTTTAAAAATTGACAAAACTTCTGGTCTTAAATTAACACTTTTCAATAATTAAATTTAAATTTGTCTACATTCTCCATTATGCTTCACCTTTATGTTTTAAAAGGTGTCTGGTGTCAATTGGCCGTAAGTGAGAAAGGATTAATGTAGATGTTTGAATTGCGGTGATGATACATTAAAAGGATTGAAAAAGACGAGCAACCAATCGCTCTTCTTGATAAACCTATACATCATGTTTTATACAGACATAACAAACAAAAGGTCGGCTTGTGAAAAGGTCCAAGCCACTGGAAAATCGACCTTCAAATCGTTTACTTTAATACCAACTTTGTACGTTTATCTATTCATTCTCGTGATACATAAAACACCATTATGAATACATGACCGACAAGGAAGATTCGCTTTGGAAAGTGTTTCCCTAGCGAAACATGTTGTTCATGTTGGCGATACCACTCTAAATTCACTTAATTTTAGTGAGATAATAATCCCACTGTTAGAATCTGTTTATGCCATTTTCAACACATTTTCAGCAATTTGATGGCGTTTCATGGATAAGTTAGCAGACCTACTGTTCAATTACGCTTACCTTTAAATCCTGAGGCCAAATAGGGAATACCATGTGTACCATTTTGAGTATTTGGTATGACCTAGCCGGGACCCGAACCTGTGACGTCCTGTACCCGATGCAAACGCTCTACATAACACCACCGAGACGGTCCGCAATGTTTGAGATGTTTACCGTAACATTAGCAAGATATCTCTAATTAAAATAGACAGTCATCTTTATGTTTTTTAAAAGTAATATCACTTTTACGGAAAAGTAATAAAATTGCTGTAAATAGAACGGGCTGTTCGGGAAATACGTTGTTTGAAAAATTTCGAAGGTCAATTTCCCCTTTTGATGCAAAATGAAAACTTACTCGAGTCTCTCTGGTGTTTTCTACTGAAGATGTTTAAGCTACTGGTCCGATGTTTGAGATCGTTGATGGCCTCTTTGAGACCGCCTTTCTGGTTATCACAGCTGCAGAAGAATTCGAACTGGTCCTTGTCCTTTTTGTTAGGGCGAGATTCAATGTGATGCAGATTGACCCCATGATTCTGTGTAAATAGTTTAAAATAAGTACAATGCAACCTCTCTAGAGCAACATCTAGCGAGCGGAGGAACATAGATGTGTCGTGTTACAGAGATTTATATATAGTTTCTTGATTAAGACACATGAGCTGTCCCGCGAGAAAACCAACATTGTGGAATCTGCGTAAAGTATCAACACGGATCAGCCTAAACATGCCGCGTAGGCTGGCCCGGAGAGACACTTTTCGTCTCCTGTGGATTTTCTGTTCCAGGAATCAATATTATATACCTCTATTCCTCTGTGACTTAATGCGTTTGCCTGTATTAGCCTGTGCGGACTGTGCAGACTGATCTGAGTCGATACTTTACGCAGAGTCCACAGTGTTGGTTTTCTCATGGAACGGCTCATATAGATTCTTGATATAAACACATGTTGACACGCCTTATTGAGACCATGTTGACACGCCTTATTGAGACCATGTTGACACGCCTTATTGACACCATGTTCGACAATTTTGTTGGAAAATGAGAAATTGTACATAATGACATTGTTTCCACCGTTCCATTCCGGAAAATACATGTAAAATACTATAGTCTATGTCAACATCTTTTGTCACAATTTCACTGCCTTCTAAAGAGATGTGTGCACTACCAGGGTGTCGTTATGAGAGGTTACAGATATCATATATTAATTTGTTTTGGAGAGTTTTAATATTATTGGAGATAAAAAAATGCTTTTATATGAGAAATAGTAGAAACAAAGGAAGACTAGGAAGAAAAAAAAGAAACAACGAAGACGAGAAAAAAGAAGCAACGAAAGACTAGAAAGAAGATAAAGATGATGAGTATGATGATGCTAAAGAAGAAGAAGATGAGTATGGTTTTGATAAAGAAGAGGAAGATGAGTATGGTGATGATAGAGAGGAAGAAGATGAGTATGATGATGATAACGAAGAAAGATGAGTATGGTGATGATAAAGAAGAGGAAGATGAGTATGGTGATGATAAAGAAGAACGAGATGAGTATGGTGATGATAAAGAAGAAGAAGATGAGTATGATGATGATAAAGAAGAAGAAGATGAGTATGGTGATGATACAGAAGAAGAAGATGAGTATGGTGATGATAAAGAAGAAGAAGATGAGTATGGTGATGATAAAGAAGAGGAATATGAGTATGGTGATGATAAAGAAGAGGAATATGAGTATGATGATGATAAAGAAGAAGAAGATGAGTATGATGATGATAAAGAAGAAAACAGAAGAACAGAACACCAGAGAGAAGAAGAATACAAAAAAGTAAAATATGAAGAAGAAGAAGTATTTAGCCAACCTGGAATACTTTCAAAGCATCCGCCAAAGCCCCGACTTTCTCTGGTAGAGAGAATAAAATAGAGGCGCTCCCGTCCTTGTCATCAAAGTCCTCTACATAGTTGTGATGGGGAAGATTTGCAAAATTGTCAGCTCCGTGACCCTGAAAAACGAAAGAACCTATCATTATAGTTTCAGTCATCTGCTTTAAAAGTTCTTCAAATATAAAGCCTGTGGCATAAACTGTTGATGAGCCTCAAAATGTATGAGCCGTCCTGCGAGAAAACCAACATTATGGGGCTCGGCGTATCGACTCCATCCGGGTCGACACATTCCGTGTCAGGCGGATTAGAGTTAGAGAATAATGATTCCTGAAACAGAAAATCCACAGGAGGCGAAAAGTGTTTATCCGGGTAAGCCTGTGCGGCATGCTAATGCTGATCCGGGTCGATACTTTACGAAGAGCCCACACTGTTGGTTTTCTCGTGGAACGGCTTATAATACCGACTACAATTTATCGTTAAGGACAGTGCAGAAATGTAAACTATGCTTTTACATGTAAATAATCATTATTGACAGTTCATTAACCAGACTGTTGCATCATCCTCGTGGACCATTAACATATACCTAATAAACACGATATATGAACAATATGTACACTACACTCAAAAAGGACCTTCGGTAATTTATTAATAGTGTTAAAACAAATTAGCCTGTGTCATTGGTTTGATTGATTGGGGTTTAACTGCGTTTTTAACAATTCCTCAGTCATATCACGGCGGTCAGTTCACCTACACACGTATTTTCCTGGTTCTCTCACATCAGTATTTCAAACTACAACCTTCCCGAGCATCTGGCTGCTTTTCCATGTAGACTAAGCCTATTGGTGGAAGACGAATGACGCATGTCGCATTGACTTTTGTCAAACGTCGGAAAAAATGTTGCCCGAGCCGGGATTCGAACTCACAACCCCTGGATTGACAGCCCGCGTCGCTACCGACTGAGCTTCTGGGGCTCGGCCTGTGCCATTGGAGTATTTATGTATCATTCATCGTAGAAAGTTGCAATTGCGGGAAAAAAGTTTTAACAATTGCACAATTGCAAACTAATTGGAATGGTAATTTATAGAAAAAGTCAAATTACGATCCATGCAACGTAAAACTGTGTTGGTGCGGTGTTTTGTACAATTTTAAAAATTTGTTGAATGATATCACGGAGTTTCGTATGCACCGAAAGGGATCGAACAGCAAATGTTTACCGTGCGCTTAATACGTAGTGATACTTGATTATGTTTATGTGTATTCACTGTTTTCCTAATTTGACTAATTATATCACTGCGTTATCTTTGGTAAATACAAGTACTACTTGTCCATTTATCCTGACAACACTGTGCGCCAAGTAGAAAAATCAATTGCTTCCAATTGCTAAGTCTTTGGTATGAGCAGGTCGGGGATCCAATCCACGACCTCCCGAACCAAGGCGGACTCTCTTCCACTACACCGCCGAGTTTGTTTATTAATCAATCTTTAATACGCAAAGAACGGTTTCGTCATTGCATAACAGTTGCAAGAATAGACTATAATCAACACGTGAATTAAGAAGATTTTTTTTGTGTGAAATTGCATCATTTTTTGAACTCTTCAGTTATCATTAATTAGCAAATCAAAAAGCTAACACTTTCAATGTCGGACTAAACGAAAAGTGATGCAATTTATGTCTTACCGTCATATAACTCACTACAGCAGATAACTTTGAAAACATCAAGGAAACACTATAGAAACTCCCTATTTTACGAGAGTGCCATTATTGTATACTATTGAAAATAGTGTGGGAAAATAAGAGTTTTCAGGTAAGTAGGGTTCAACGTTATACATACTACAAGTATCCAGTATACACATTAATTCCCCCATTCAATCTACATTCAATATATCGGTGGGGATATCGCGTAGGACAATCATTACGTAATATGGACAAGGCATTTTCTATAGTCGGCAAGTTTGAGTTTAACATTCTACTAACAATGCATGCATATTTCGCTCATCAAAAACCCCAACAGAAATGGCTTATTTAAAGCATTTGATAATATTTTGGATCATAATAGTTAACGCTCTCCTCTCTCAAATAGCAACACACTGATTCGACACTTTATGCACTTTCAAAGGGATAAGAAGGCTAGATAGTTAAATGTTTTATTAGTAAACTTTACGCTAAAGATGGGAAAATCCTCACTCGACAAACAATTTATTCAGGTGATTATATGTCTGGCGATAGGCCGGCTAGAATGCTGTCGTAAAACCCGACTATTTTTTCGCCGAAACGAACTGTGTTGTTGTGAATTTAGGTAAAGTATTTTGACAGACTATAAGACGTCTTTAAAACACAGACTAGATTGCATCATCCAAACAGTTTATTCTGTCTGTCTAGACTTATTAATAATTGCAAATTACAATCATAAAATGAAATATATTAGGCAAAGTTAACACTTCTAAAATCATTTAAATCACATGCTAAGCCATGTCATAGAAAGATGTTTCTACAAAACACACCTAAATAAAGGAATATGTTAACAATGACAAGAGCCTACGAGTCCTGATCAAGTTTTACGAAGCATAGGACAATATTGTATACATCCAACTTATGTACGTTCGAAATACATGTATCACATTGGTAATATTGTATACATCCAACTTATGTACGTTCGAAATACATGTATCACATTGACAATATTGCATACATCCAACTTATGTACGTTAGAAATACATGTATGACATTGACAATATTGTATACATCCAACTTATGTACGTTCGAAATACATGTATCACATTGACAATATTGCATACATCCAACTCATGTACGTTAGAAATACATGTATCACATTGACAATATTGTATACATCCAACTTATGTACGTTAGAAATACATGTATCACATTGACACTATTGTATACATCCAACTTATGTACGTTCGAAATACATGTATGACATTGACAATAATGTATACATCCAACTTATGTACGTTAGAAATACATGTATGACATTGACAATATTGTATACATCCAACGTATGTACGTTAGAAATACATGTATGACATTGACAATATGGTATACATCCAACTTATGTACGTTAGAAATACATATATCACATTGCCAATATTGTATACATCCAACTTATGTACGTTAAAAATACATGTATGACATTGACTTTCTGGTAGGAATGCCCTTGGATGCAATGTTGCATCATCAACAATGAGATTTACAAATATGATGTTTCCAAATAAGTGTCAAGCAGTTTACATGTACACCAAATTAATAACATGATGTTACAACACTATCTTCGTCGAATTACAAAAAGATGGTCCGTAGCTGATTCGGTAGTGACATCCGTGTAGACACCGTGTTGGGTCTGGGGTGGTCATGGTCATACCGGGACGGTCCGTGGCGCTGCCGTGGTGGTACCGGGGTCAGATCCGTGTTGGCTCCGTGTCCGGACTGAGGATGATCTTTCGTCTCAATTTCACACATAATGACCCCGTATCAATTTATTTCTTTATCCGGGGTGTTCTGTGTTTTTCTCCGTGTTGGTCCGGCTTCGGTGGGCCGATCCGGTGTCAGATCCGCGTTGGATCTGTGTTGGGCCAAGGCTTATGTAGGATTATCCTGGATTGTCCGTTATTGTTCGGGAATATTTTTCAATCCTATGTAGTCCGGTACGGTCCGTTTAGCGACCGTTTTTGCTCCGGGAAGATATATTGTGGCACTGTGTTGATCCTTGGCGATCCGGCATGTCGAGTTGGGTCCGGACAGTCCATAGCTGATCCAGGATGGTCCGGGATGGTCCGGGTCACTCCGGGACGGTCTGTGGCACTTTCGTTGTGGTACCGGGGCTTTAATGTTTCAATTATCTCGGCGTTTCCTGCGTAAGTTATCAGAACTACTTTGCCATTCATCTTGTAACCATTATGTCAGTCGTTATGTTTACTCTAAATTCGAGAACGTAGACATTCTACAACAATATCACTGAGGCGTACGCCGTAATGCAAGACTTGGTGAATATACTCTTACGAACACTGTAGATCTAGATATTCTGTGTGTATGGCATTCTGTATATAGATCATAATCGGCCTTCACGTTCGTACAGTTTTATTATTGTTTGCAGCGTTCGTTGCTATTGTATATATATGATATAAGATTGCTACACGAATGGGTAAAAACGAGTTTCTAAAGATCATAACATAGGCGTTAAATGATGACATTTATGATTTGTTATATATAACAACTGATTGATTGATTGGGGTTTAACGCCGTTTTCACAATTCCTCAGTCATATCACGGCGGCCAGTTCACCTACACACGTATTTCTTAATTTTCTCACATCAGTACTTCACACAACAATCTTACAAAGTAACTGGCTGCTTTTCCACATAGACTTAGCCCATTGGTGGAAGCCTAATGACGCATGTCGCATATCGCATTGACTTTTGTCAAACGTCGGAAAGAAAGTTGGCCGAGCCGGGATTCGAACTCACAACTCCTGGATTGACAGCTTGCATCGTTACCGACTGAGGTACCGGGACTCGGCGCATCTTTTTCCATAATAACATTGTTATTGATGTGACATCTTTTTCAATAATAACATTTATAAAATGCTTTCATTTTGCAAAAGTCTTAAATAAGCATTTTAAAAATATCAGGTTCTAATTTCATTTATTGCCCATGCAAAACAGTGTTAAATGCTTAGAACTGGTCAATCTGCATGGTAACTACACAAGCTGATCTTCAATTTAAGTAACGAAAAAGGTATAAATTTCTCATGGTGTGTATGATTTATAAAGTGTTTTATTTCATATTGACTGTCACACATAAACATCACTGACAGGTGTGTAATGAATCATAAATATGACATTAAAGTTTGCTAATGAATTTTCCTATTAATCAGCAGCTATTGATTAAATGTCACATTTGATTACATTGCACTGAAGAAGGTAGGAAATAATAAAATAGGTATTGATAATTGAGAGTTAAAACATTGGTAATAAATATATTGATAATTTAACTTTCAAATTGTTATGTCTGTAACTGTTTGGAGCAAAGCATTGAATCCAAGTCTAGAAAGTTCCATTAACATTTTTATAACAGCTTACATAACCCTTTTCTGCAAACAACAAATGTCTTTGAAGTCATCTCAACAAAAATAGGGAATATTTCTATAACTGACAGTTAGGTAATTGAATACAGTTGACAAAATTGTGGCAATAAGGCAAAATTGCTTGATTTGAGCAATTTCTCCTTTTGCAGTAATGTTTTCAAATGTCATCTGAAAGCATAAGAAACCGTATACGTATATGTGGGGAAGAGTTAAACCTATTCTAAACCCTTTCAACAAATCTTGAAAATCTCTACAAATGAAAACATAATTTAAACTGAGATGAAAATATTGTGGCAAAAGGAGAAATTTTATTATGGTCTTTCAAATGTCATATCTGTAGCAGATGTGTCATAATGCAGATGGATGTGGGAAAGGGTTAAGCATTTATATCACTAGAGTACAGAATATATCCTTGAAAATAGATCAATAATATGTTTGTAATCCTTCCCTATATTGATAACCTTTTACTACTTTTCTTGTTTTACGCAGTCATCAAAAAAAAAATCAGTTATATCCCAATGTTGCTTGTGTAAGTTACCTGTGATATTACCAGTTCTATCTTTCCTGAAACCAGTCAATCAGTTTTAATGCTAACATGCAACCCTGAGCATCAAGGAGGGCAGCCTTTACCACCATTTTTTATCCCTTTGGTATGGAATGACCCGGCCAGGGATCGAATCCTAGACCTCCCACCACCACGACAGATGCTCTACCACTATGCCGACGAGGCAGTACTTTTTACTCCTCCACAGCAAAAAGACTTCTTACACCCAACTGTTTCTAGCTCTTAACCTTATCCCAGATTTGCAGCTTGGGAATTTTGAAACATGGTTAACAGAAGTGGATAATAGGAAAGTAAGACAGCAAGGGACATAACTTCAAATTAATCTGTAATCATTTGCATCACATGAGTTACATCCCCTGATGGCAAGAAAGGTTGCCCTGACATCTGGTTAGAAATATATTACAAAAACTTTGCATGAAGCCAAGGGTACTGAAACACAACAATCATTCCAATTACAATACTTGCATTAACAGTGAATTTATTTTATTTACCTTATAAAACTTTTAAAACATCTGAACATTTGGTGGCATTATTTGTATATATGCATTATATGCTCTATTATTGTGTGAACAGGAAAAAGTGCCTTCTTTATGCCAAACATTTTAACAAGTCGTCAAATAATGCATCAGGGAAAGAGTAACAATTAACAACATAAATGCTGCTGTTTTCACTTCACCATTTAGTTTGTTAGTTTTATTCTGTTTTCAATAATATTTCAGTTATATCATGGTGACAGTTCACTTTATTTTCATGATCCCTGGGTAAACAAACTAGGACTTAGGGCTAGAAAATGTGTCTTGCCCAAGGGCAAACCAGCATGCCATTGCACCGCATCTTGGGATTGAAGTACTCTTCTGCAGATGTGTCAGAATGTGTGAAAGGGATAACTTGTAATTAATCAGGGATAGCAATTGTTCAGATGCATCTGTAAGTGGGAAAGGGTTAATTTGAAACTTACTGCAAATGTTCAAAGGCTTATTTTCCTGTATCTACGCTCATATACAATTAGATCACTGACTTGTACTTACATCTATGTATAATCTGAGCATTACTTAATGTATTGCTATTCCATGCTGTTAACATTCGGTTCCCACTTACAGACATATCAGTTGGAGACAACTTTTGAAAACATCATGTCAAATGAAGAAATTGCTTATCTCCTTTTACCACAATGTTTTCAATTCTAATCAATGAGTCTATTTCATTTTAAGAGATTTTCCATGTTTTTGTCTAGATGTTTTCATAGTCGTCTGCTGCAGATTTGTTGATTGTGGGAAAGGGTTCATGCCTAACCCTGAGTAACTATAATTACTACCTGATTCCTTCAAGACTTCTCAATAAAGACAACCTTGTCATTAAATTTATATGCTTAATCTAACAGATAAGAGGGCACTAAAAGTTATGAAAAGTATGAATTAGTGTCAACTGTCCCAAGCTCCTGCCCATTATATTCTTAAGTTTCAGGTTTAAAGGGATACGCGCCCATATCATGCGCCATCTGTTAGATAAGAATCTTACCACCAAAAACCATAACCGCGGAGGTGCAACTTTTCTAAAATTCGAACATTGGTTATACAAATTATCCCTTGCAACACATCAACAATTAAATAGGAGCCAAAAACAACTCATTCGCCTCACCCTGTCAAGATGTGGTTGTACCAGGAAAGGACAGGGCCAACAATAAGAAAAACATTTTTCACCATGATGTTCACTTTTTCCCCCGTGGTCTGTTCGAATCCCGGTTCGATCAACATTTTTTTCCGATGTTTGACAATATTTACAAATATAAGTCTTCATTTGATAAGTCTTTGTTAGCTATAGACAGGTTAAACTAGTGAGAGTATTTCCATCAAATTTAATCACGATTTGACCATTTTTTGTAAAAATTGTTTGTTACATACATGTTTATATAATTATGTACTTATGAATATATCTTTATATCAGTCATAACAGATGTATTCTACTGGTGACCAAATAGTTTTCCACTTGTAAGTTTGTTTGTATGGTGTGGTGTGTATATTGCATTCAATAAAAATAAAATCAGTTATATCACAGCCTTTCCTGGATAAGTTACCCAGTACTTCTGGCCTTTAATCCAGACACCAGCCAGTCATTCCTAATACTAACCTCACAGTCCTCAGTGCAACAAGAAGCGTAAAGCCAATACTATCACCTTGAAAGTCTTTTATATGATGCTGCTGGGGATCGAACATGTGACCTCATGCCCCTGAGGTGGGCGCTCTACCACAACACACAAATGAGGCATTTTTCCCAACTTGTATTTACAGCAGACCCTTAGTCCAGGTTTCTGTACAAGGAATGCGATTTTATTTTTTGACTGTTCGCATAGTTACAATGAAATATGTAACGGCGATATATTGAGACTAAGCAGACCCTGTACTAAAGACCACCTTAAAATAGCAATTCCCTGTCTATAGCAACCATGTGTACACTTTAAGTTTCCCAACTACTGATTTTCTGCATAAATGACACTGTAATTAAAGACCACCTGTGGACAAAGACCAAAGACCATAGTGCGTTGTTACAATGGGTGGTCGGTATATACAGGTTCCACAGCATTTAACCCTTTCCATCATACGACAATTCTGCAGCAGACGACAATTCTGCAGCAGACGACAATTTGCTGCGACAATTCTGCAGCAGACGACAATTCTGCAGCAGACGACTTTAAACAGATTTTGTCAAAAAAAAATAGAAAATCTCTTTAATTGAATGGATAACCTATGACTAACAGTGTAAAACATTGTGTCAAAAGGAGAAATTGCACGTTGTGTGCAATTTCTCCTTTTGTCACTATGTTTTCAAAAAGCTGTCTGCTGCAGAGGCGTCAGAAAGCGTCTGCAGCTGAGATAGGGTTAATGGGTTTATTGCCCATTTTACCATGGAGGGGCTCTAAAGGAAACCTATCCGCAGTTATTTTCAAAGAGAAGAAAACACCTGCTGTTAAACTAAACATCAAACAGTTAAAATAACATTTACTTTAATTTTCATTAAGCTGTGTGGTTTTCATTACTTGATGAGGAAAAAACAACAACAACTCTTAACTCAAAGAAAACTTACTTAAAACCCTTCTTCCTGTTGCAGACACATTTTTAACCCTTTCCTTGATACGACAATTCTGCAGCAGACAACTTTGAACAGATTTTGTTAGAACATGGAAAATCTCCATAATTTAATGGATAACCTACGACAAAACGTGAAAAAACATTGTGGCAAAGGGAAAAATTGCATGTTTTGTGCAATTTCTCCTATTGTCACTATGTTTTCAAAAAGCTGTCTTCTGCAGAGGCGTCAGAAAGCGTCTATATGAGAGAAAGGGTTAACGGTAATCTCAGATCAACATTTGCATCAGAAAATCAAAATGTTGCCCATAAATATGTTTGTTATCAACAGGGGAGGTAACCCATATAAAACATTCTGAAGATGTTTCGAGCTGCTGAACCAAAAAATGCAGTCTCCAGTGTTAACAAGATTTTTCTTCAATTTGGCCTAGTGACCTATTCATTATTTGGCCTTACATGACCCAGATTCAAACTTGACTGACATAGTTGAACAAGAGTGCCAGTGCCACAATATACGCCGCCACAAAATATAAAGATCAAGATTGGTCCTTTTAATTATTGCTTTTAACATGTCTGTATACATAAGCTCAAAATAAAGTCTGTAAGACAAGTTAGCTTAGCTGAACGAGACAGGGACCTGAGATCATGGTTGCCTGGGTGGTAGGTTCGATCCCTGCAGGGGCAGCCGGGTGTTTCCTTGAGCAAAACAGTTTATTCACACTTGTTCAGAGTTAAAAGTCTTACTCTGCTTACCAGCCTAGCTGACTTGGGTATTAACTAAAAAGCAGAGAAGCTCATATATACAAACAAAACTGTATGCTCCTAAAAGGGTGAATGTAAGTTCATATTTCAAATTTTCAATACCCCATAGCTCCATATGTGAATTAAATTATTTTGTTTTGTTGTTTTTAACAACCTTTTTGACACTTTACCCAAAGAAAACCATCAACCTTCAGCAGGGACTGTAATCCCTCTACCGGATAATCCCTGCTTTATGCACTTCTACCTGTTTGGAAACTTGAGTTGCGTTCTCAAGTGAATATGCTATAGAGACAAAGTTTCGAAATGCATAACTATTGCAAAAATTGCTGAACCGGAAAATCCCTGCTTCATGCACATCTACCCATTATAGTAATGATATTGA
>JAUELF010234945.1:0-13158 GCA_031471495.1 Clinocardium nuttallii
TTCATGGATTTGCAAAATGGCGGCCGAGCGTTCATACTGCATGAACGCACGAAAAATAAGAGTCAATCCTTAAATAAGTATTATCCAAAACGTTTAAATATATTTATAATGTTTATGTGACAGTTTATCGACCAGGGAAAGTCTTGAACAGTCTGTTGGTTTGAGCAGACTGATCTGTATCTCCGTTAGTTGTAAAGCTCTGCTCCTCAACTAAAGTAAAGTTTCATTTTCTTTTTACATCGATTGCGAAATTTTTCTATTAATATTATTATCACTAATATACCATTTTTATTTATTTTTTAATCCATATTTTAATAATTTGTGTTGAAATTATTATTATTATTATTATTATTATTATTATATTATTATTATTTATTATTATTGTTTTTATTATTCATTGCTATTATTAATAATATCATTTGTATTACTGCACGAATATGATTGCATTATGTACCAAAATAAGATTTCAAGCGTATTACAAAACGAAGATATATTTACCTTATAAAAGCCAGAATCACCCCGAGGGTGACAAACAAAACAAGTTTCCAATCCATTCCTTCCTTTATCGGCTGAATACCTGTCCCGATTTAAATAACAAACCCAGACAATTCATGTTTTAATTGTAAACCTTTTCGATTTATTGGACTATTTCCAAATTCGGTTCAGCTCGACCGGTCGGTTCCACTTGAATACTGTTTTACCCGTCTTAACCCTTTCTCACATACGACACATATACAACAGACGACTTTGAACATATCTGGGCAAAATATATGGAAAAGCTTTTAAAATGAAAGTTAAATGAATGGATGAAACTCGCTATAGATTGATTTAGTGATTGTTTGATTGATTGATTGATTGATTGTTGTGTGTTTTACGCTGCTTTCAACATATTTTCATTTTTATCACGGCGTTCCCTGGTTACGTAACCAGCACTACTGGTCCATTTATCCTGACACCAGCAAGTCAGTAGTACTGCTAATCCCGCAACCCTGAGCGCTAAGGAGGGCAACCATTACTACCATTGTCTTTGGTATACACCGGCCTGGGATCGAACCCACCACTTGAATTGGAATAATTTCCTAGAGAACGTAAAGCAACACCAAGAAGGATAAAGGAGAATCATGAATATTCCACATTATTTTTAATCTGTAGCTGGCGTGACCATTAATGCTTCGGATATATTCCAATATCGAGCTAAATATAATAAACACTTCATCATGAAATATATAACTTCTAGGGAAATAGAATTGTCTAATTCGATATCATAAGTGGATATAACTGAACCAGAAAACGGGCCAACACAGTACATAGCTGAACAAGTTCAATGGCTTAAAATAGATCAACATTAAACATGTTTGCGCGATACTTAACAAAAACAATTTTATATTGTTTAGAAACTACATATGGTAATGCTTTCACAATTGATATATACTACATCATTATTTATAACGGGTTAATTCAGAGGTCCAGATAAGGAGGGGAATACAGCTCTTTCCCCCACAATATCTCTCTTATCCTTCAATGATGTGGGTACTCAAAAGAATCGTCTCATTGGACGATTCTTTTGAGAATCTAGATCAAAGGATAAGAGGGTAAAAAAAAGTTTTTAGAATGTACAAAACTCCCCTTATTTAAAGATCGGCGGGTTATGGAGAAAAAAACCATATACGTATTGCAAATGTGTGATATTGTATGTATTGTGTGATGTCATTACTATACCGTACGTGACAACAACTGTCAGAGAAGGATGAATATCATGGGAGTCCGTATTTATAAGGGTACGCATGAGGCCCTCTGATTACCATTCGATGAACGGATTGGTTCGCTATAAAACTGTTTTCGATTACTATCAAACTACATACACTATGCTATGCAAATATGCATTTTCGAAATTGTATTATGTAGTTCTATATGCAATATACTACATATTATGTAAATCTATATACAATATACTACCTATTATGTAGTTCTATATACAATATACTACATACTATGTAGTTATATATATAATATACAACATAGTATGTAGTTCTATATACACTATACTACACATTATGTAGTTCTATATACAATGTACAACATATTATGTAGTTATATATACAATACACAACATATTATGTAGTTATACACTATACTACATATTATGTAGTTATATATACACTGTACACCATCTTATGTAGTTCTATATACAATATACTACATATTATGTAGTTCTATATACAATATACTACATATTATGTAGTTCTATACATGTATATACTATACAACATAGTGTGTAGTTCTATATACACTATACTACATATTATGTAGTTCTATACATGTATATAATATACTACATATTATGTAGTTCTATATACAATGTACAACATATTATGTAGTTCTATATACAATATACTACATATTATGTAGTTCTATATACAATATACTACATATTATGTTTAACCAAAAGTAGCCTCCGACTATTATAGTTTACTATTGTAAAATGTATTTACCATGGTGTTACCATGGAACCTGGTCGGGAAATAAAGTGTTTGTCTACCAAAACAGTAACGACCAAAAAACACGAACAAAAAAATAAATAAACCAGCAACACTCTAATCAAATAACTCGACAATAAGCTATAATAAATATTATGTTAATGCATCGCCCCACAACACATATTTTCATTTTAAGCTTAGTCAGTTTACAACGCCCAACGCCCAACGTGAAGCAATTTCTTATAACTGATATCAATGATTTTAATGTAAAGATGTTTGACCCTTTTCCACCATACAGTAAAATGAATCTGACTTTACGCAACAGTCCACAATGGTGGTTTTCTCGTGGAACGACTCGTTTATATTAAATTATTAATTATATGAATTACTTCGTCATTTAAGAATATGATGTATTCACATAAGCCCGCGCCCTTGTTATCCTTTTCCAACTTGCAGACGCAGTTTGACCTATCTGCAGCGAGCAACATTTGCAAACATTATGATAAAAGGAGGAATTGATCATGATAAGCAATTTCTCATTTTGACACAATAATTGCATCGACTTTGAATACTTCGACTTTCAAGAATCAGTATTTTTGAGTAGATCTTTTCAAAGTTGTCTGCTGGAAATGTGTATTTTGTGGGATATATAGACGTTTTCTGACGCCTTTGCAGCAGACGGATTTTTGAAAACATAGTGACAAAAGAAGAAATTGCACAAAACGTGCAAGTTTTCCTTTTGCCACAATGTTTTCAACTTTTTGTCATAGGTCATAGGTTATCCATTCAATTAATGATGTTTTGACAAAATATGTTCAATGTCGTCTGCTGCAGAATTGTCGTATGAGGGAAAGGGTTAACTTATCTATTGGTGTGATCAGTTATCAAAGTTATTGTACAAAGTATTGTAACATATTTTACTTTCTATTTTCAGACCGGATCATACACTACAAGACTTGGTCTATAAGCTCGTTCCTGGCCTATTTAAAGGTATGTGTGTTATTGTGTTTTTAGTTAAGATATGATGCACATTGTAATAAGATGTTACATTAGGAGGCAGTATTGAGCTCTCTTTCCCGCGATATCTTTCTTATTATCCAATCAAATCCAATGTTGTTGGTACTCAAAATAATTGTCTCATTGAGACACATGTTTTGAGTACACACAATATAGGGTCAAATCAGGATTTTAGAGCAGAACGCACCTTATCTAGAGCTCCAAGTTATTTATTATTATTAAGAACTACTCCGTCGATATAACCGACGAGGTAAAAACATTGAAAAAAGATGTACGGATTTTTCCTGTTGAACCAAGTTAGTATGTAAATGTAAATATTAATTGCACTACCAATAACCAGAGACATAAATACATAAATAAATGTATTTATGTCTCTGCAAGAACGTATTGTTTTAACCCTTTCCATCAAACAATTCTGCAGCAGACGACTTCGAACATATATTGTCAAAAAATAGAAAAGCTCTATAATTGAATGGATAACCTATGACTAAAACTGGAAAACTTTGTGGCGAAAGAAGAAATTGCTCGTTTTGAGCAATTTCTTCTTTTGTCAATATGTTTTAAAAAGCCGTCTGCTGCAGAGGCGTCAGAAAGCGTCTTTATGAGGGAAAGTGTTAATCGTTTACCACATACATGTACAAGGAATATGCAGCAGACGACCTTATTGGGAAGCACCTTCGCAATTATTATCTCCTTACATTAATATTCCCTTTACCTGATACAGACGAGATAAGGCGTCTTTGCATTTTAAGTGTTTTAAAATACCGTGTAAAAGGAACATTTCTAAATTTCACACACTATATTACATCGTGTATCATATTTAACCATCCAAATTTCAAGAAACGTTTTTATCATCAGCTATTGCTAAAGCCGACTAGTTATTACAATTTCCTTTTTCAGCTAACACGTTAAGAGTTTCCGTTCAAACAACAATATCACAGTTGCAATTATTATCTCGTCATATTCCCATTCCGGTAGATCGTCTACTCCATCTAACCATGTTACCACAGAGATCTACACACACTTAATGAACCCTTTCCCACGTGTAGACACATTCTGACGCATCTGCAGCAGACGACTTTTAAAAACATTGGGACAAAAGAAGAAATTTCTAAAAAAAAAAGAAGCAATTTCTCCTTTTGCCACAATGTTTTCAACCTTTTATTAGTAATTATACTTTCATTTATAGAGATTGTCCATGCTTTTGCTTATATGTGTTCAAGGTCGTCTGCTGAATATTGGCATTATGTGGGAAAGTGTTAAATATATAACAATGATGATCAACTCACTCAGGCTAAATTAAAGCGATGGTTACTACTGTGTCACTTGCTCCACCCCCTAAAATATTTGTGTATTCCTGTGGTGTTTTTCGCCGCCTGTCAACAAGTGTTCAGTTATATCGCGGCGTGTCCTGTGTAAGTGACCAGTACTACTGGTCCATTTATCCCGACACCAGCTAATCAGTCGTAATGCTATACCTCGACATTCCTGAGCGGCAAGGTGGTTAATCACTACTACCTTTTCTTAAGTCTTTGGTATGACATAGCCGGGGATCGAGTCATATTTCCCGGCTCTGTAGGTGGACGGTCTAACAATATACCCACGGAGGTGGTCCTGATATTGTGTATATGCCGCCTTTAACCATTCCCATCTATATACGCTTTCTGACGCCTCCGCAGACGATTCTTGAAAACATTGTGGCAAAAGGAGTAAATGCTCAAGACGAGCAATTTCTTCATTTGCCACACTGTTTTAAACTTGTTGCAGTAATTAATTATACCTTCATTTAGGCTGTGTGAAGTTAGCTAAACATACGACAGCTCTTCATTTATAGTAATTTTCTGGGGTTTTGCCACTGTGCTTTCAAAGTCGTCTGCTGCAGGTTTGCTGTATGTGGGAAAGAGTAATCTTCCACTTATATTTCGAAGATTGGCAACATTCTTTGTGACTAACGACACGCGGTATCTGACAATGGTTTTAACAATTATATGACTGAAGGGAGCCAATGTCCTAGGAGGAAGGTTGTGTAGAGCACATGTGCGCCAACCCCACGAACACACATTGCTAGGTGAACTGATTGCCGGTATATAAATGGAATACTGTTGAAAACGGCGTTAAACTCAAAACAGTGTTAAACAAAGACTAAACCAGTCGCTTATTCCTACACGCCAGGTTAAAGATTTTGTATTAAATATTTTCACGTCGAAACAGAGACATAGATAAGTCTCTGGTCGAAACCTTTCGAGGAAAAGGCCAATACCACTTAGCCGGATCACGTGTCCGTGTGTGGTTGCTATGGTAACAACTGCCCATGCGTAATGAATACATATCACCAGACTCGGTCACTAATTAGGGTCATTTAGCGGAGTTACCACTTCTGATTAGTGTCCATTATAGGCTGATTATTAATATTGACCGCAGCCGGTCAAACTAGATGTTGTCATTTGGCTTCGGACACTCCGGACGTGACAGGGGTGACCTTTGGTCAAATTAAACTGGACACTCGGACTTGTTTCCCATAGTTATGATAATTATTACTATCAGACTGGTGATTGGAAGAATGACTTGATTCATTAGATAGGCAGAACATGCATTCATCATTTTCCCACGTACATTAGATAGACAGAACATGCATTCATCATTTTCCCACGTACATTATATAGACAGAACATGTATTCATCATTTTCCCACGTACATTAGATAGACAGTACATGCATTCATCATTTTTCCACGTACACTAAATCTGCAGCGAACGACCTTGAACAATCCTGGCAAAACGGTGAAAGATTAAAATGAATTTATTTTATTTATAAACAGAGTCGTAAACATTGTCACAAATGGATACATTGCTTATGCTGAGCGATGTTTTCAAAAGTCGTCTGCTGTAAATGCGACAGGAAGCTTCTGTATGACGGAAATGGTTTAATCGAGTTGCAGAGATTGGAAGAGATAGGAGACACAACACTGATATATATAATTGAACCGTCTCGCGGAAAAAACAACATGACGGCATCTGCGTAATGTATCAACCAGTTCAGCTGTCCGCGCAGACTGGTCCGGGCCGACACATTCCGTCTCAGGGGGATAGAGGTATAGAGTAATCATTCCTGAAACAGAAAATCCCCAGGATGCGAACGGTGTCTGCGCGGTATGCTTATGCGGATCAGGGTCGACACTTCTCGCGAGACGGCTCATATATTATTATATAGATCGACAGACAACGTTTCGTTAACCTTTTCCCACATACAATTATTGCAACAGACGAATATTTTAAAACATTGAAGGAAAATATTGATCATCTCTATGATTGTTATTACTTTTATTGAAAGATAGAGGTGAAAACATTTTGTAAAAAGAAAGATTTAATCACCTTGACCAATTTCTCCATTCGCAACAGAGTTATACACCGTATTCTGCTGCAGATGCGTCAAATTTACGTCTGTATGTTAGAAAAGAGATTTAATGGCTTTTTATACATCGAATTATTGAAGTTTTCCTGTAGTTCTATTTGGTTTTAAATGAGGAAGATTGTAAATTTTCTGGATGGAACCAATTTAATCGAATTATCGTCTGGCAGATGCATTAGTAAATTTCATAATGTTCCATTGTTTGAAAGAGAGGCCACACTGTAGACACACATTTGTCTGTAAATTTAGAAGTAGAGTGTTGTTTTGTGAATGTTATATATTACTACTATATTACAATAACCATACGTATACGTTATCTGCTGAGTTGGCTGCAGTTTGAATGATGAGACTGTGTAATGTGTTGTTGTTGTGTTTGAATAAGAGAGAGGTAACGGAAACGGAAGTACAGGATTAACCTTTAACCTTTTCCTACAGACGCTTTCTTATGCCTCTACAGCACATGCATTTTGAAAGCATTGTGCCAAAAGGAGAAAATGCTCATGATAAGCAATTTCTCATGTTGCCACTTTTTTTTTAAATCGTTCGATAACTGTTCTTTCATTCACTCCATGTTTTGCCTAGGTGTTATAACAATCGTCTGCTGAGTATTTGTTTTATCGGGTGGAAAGGGTTAATTTAGACGTAGATGTAACAGGCGACATTTGAACACATTCTTAGAAATGTAGAATATGCTTCAGCTGAGCTTTGAACTTATCACAGTCGGATCGGTGTAAAAGTTTGACCAACATGTATGAAGAACATTATAAAAACCAGCTGAGACCAGATGCATGTTCATTTTATTTCAAGCATCAGTGGAAATAATTGACCGACGTCGTTAATTGTCAGTCTGACTCTTTCAATTTGAAGAAAGGTTTTTTATTAGCTTAGTTAGACAATCTAGTTAGTAGACATCGAATCATCCATTTTATTATTGTTTATTAATTTTTCGCCATGTTTTCAAAAGTCATTTGCTGCACTTATGTCAAATAAAGTATGTATCTGTGTAGGGGCTTTATCCCTTAATTAATCTTATCCCACTTAATGTTCCCGTTCGACGCATCTGTAGCGGACGACTTTTGAAAACATTGTCGTAATAGAAGATATTGCTCATAATGAGCAATATCTTCTTTTACCACAATTGTTTCAACCTTATTTCATGCATATACTTCTATATATTAACATGTCGAATAACTTTGCCAACATTTTGTCTGCAGATGATTTGTTCGCTGAAACGTGTAGATTTTGATGAGACGGAGCAGGCGGACAGGCGGATTCGAGTCTGCACTGTTAAGAAATGCCAACTTGTACCTTTTCTCATGGGTTGGCTCAAATGATCCAATTCTAGAATATATAAATATATTATTATGTAAATTGTAACTAGAGTGAATATTTAAAATTGTTATATTAATTAACCCTTTCCGTAATCAGTATAATGAATCTGCAGCGACTTTTAAAACGTCTGGGTAAAACAAGAGAGAGGATAATATCTGCAAATGAAAGTATAATTATTGAATTGATTTTAAAATCTAAAATTCATCTACTGGGAATGCGCTTACATGTGGGTAAATGTCGTAATGTGGATACATGTCGTAATAGTGTCGTAATGTGGATTAACTGTCGTAATATTCCGTTTATGTTAAATTAAAACACGGTGTAAACGTACCCGTATCTCCACACTCATAGGAGCTGTTCCGTAATAATACCGACACTATTGACTCTGCGTAATGTATCGACTTAGATCAGCCTGCGCAGTCATCGAAGGCTAATCCGGGCCGACACGTTTTGTCTCAGGGGATAGAGGAATATAGTAATGATGCCTGAAACCGAAAACAACAGGGGGCGAAAACTGTCTGTCCCGGTTAGCCTGCACAGCATGCTTAGGCTGATCATGGTCGATACTCTACAGCATGCTTAGGCTGATCATGGTCGATACTCTACATCATGCTTAGGCTGATCAGGGTCGATACTCTACATCATGCTTAGGCTGATCAGGGTCGATACTCTACAGCATGCTTAGGCTGATCATGGTCGATACTCTACTCACAGTCCACACTGTTGGTTTTCTCGTAAATCGGCTCACACGTGTCTGTGTGTATATTCTCATCACCACAGTGTGTAGTACAACTTATGAGGGAAATGGATTACACACCATTGTAAAGTGGTATATATACGTAAACTCGCGTATCGTGAAAGTTAAATGTGTATTTAACCTTGTTACATTCAAACCGTGTGTGGAGGCAATGCAGAGTACCTCAGCGTTTTTATTTCATGGTTTTAATATTTTGTATTTGCAGATGAAATGAACAAACGGAGGGAGTTTTACAAAGACGAAATCCAAAGCGGTACGTTTTAAATCTTTTCTATTTACCTCATGTGATATGTGTACAGTCGTCTGTCTTGCAAACCATCTGAACGAAATACAACACTCTCTTGAATATTGATAGTTTACTTTTAATATTGACAACGTTGTGGCTTAACAAGAAATAGAAAATGTTTCTTTTCACACAATATGTTCAGGAAAGTCGGCTGTGACTTTTAAGTCCGTTAAAAAGGGGTGTACTGTGTAAACATCTGAGAATAAGAAATAGAATATTCTCCCGAAAAATTGGCTTTCTATGATTTCAATGTTTAAAAAAGAGTGGACATTGGGGAAAGAAATTATTTTCAGAGATGTTTCTTTTTGTGGAAACTCACATGTGTCGCCAATTATACCAGAATGTACTGTTCGTTCATTGTATGTAGAAACTCACATGTGTCGCCAATTATACCAGAGTGTACTGTTCCGTTCGTTCATTGTATGTAGAAACTCACATGTGTCGCCAATTATACCAGAGTGTACTGTTCGTTCATTGTATGTAGAAACTCACATGTGTCGCCAATTATACCAGAGTGTTCTGTTCGTTCATTGTATGTGTTTTGCTCTCTTTCCATTCGCTTTTCATTTATAAATTTTAAATCAAATACATTTCGTTATTGTACTTGTATTTTGTAATTTCTAGCATCCGATTCCTACATGATTTAAAATTAAATACGAACTTGACTCAATGTCTAATTTTGTTTCCAGGTAAAGTTGGGGAAGACGGACTTCCTGAGGAACGTGAACGAATTATTTATTCACCAGACGAGCAGATTAGTCTGGTGTTAGAACTTAGTTCAAAGTGAGTAAATGTATTTTGCGTATACCATGAATGTAATTGGCTCTAGGAAAACTAACCCAAGCGCGTTAATACTAGAGTGGAGATAATCATCAGGCATATGGCAACCCGTTTTACTATTCGATTTAAAGCTATCTCTGTAAGATAGGTAGATATATCTCTGTCTTATATAGATATCTCTCTGTATTATATAGATATCTCTCTGTCTTATATATATATATCTCTGTATTATATAGATATCTCTCTGTAAGATAGGTAGATATATCTCTGTATTATATAGACATCTCTCTGTATTATATAGATATCTCTCTGTATTATATAGACATCTCTCTGTATTATATAGACATCTCTCTGTATTATATAGATATCTCTCTGTATTATATAGATATATCTCTGTATTATATAGATATCTCTCTGTAAGATAGGTAGATATCTCTCTGTATTATATAGACATCTCTCTGTATTATATAGATATCTCTCTGTATTATATAGATATCTCTCTGTATTATATAGATATCTCTCTGTAAGATAGGTAGATATCTCTCTGTATTATATAGATATCTCTCTGTATTATATAGATATATCTCTGTAAGATAGGTAGATATCTCTCTGTATTATATAGACATCTCTCTGTATTATAGACATATCTCTGTATTATATAGATATCTCTCTGTATTATATAGATATATCTCTGTATTATATATATATCTCTCTGTAAGATAGGTAGATATCTCTCTGTATTATATAGATATCTCTCTGTATTATATAGATATCTCTCTGTATTATATAGATATCTCTCCAATTAAGAGGTATCTTCTAAAAAGCAAGATATTTCTCGAATTCAATATATGTCTCTCCAATTAGAGAGATTGCTCTTTATTTTATATAGATATCTCTCTAAGGAATATCTAGTAAAACGGTTTGCTTACAGTCAGCTTATACTATGAGCCGTCCCGCGAGGAAACCAATATTGTGAACTCTGCGTAAAGTGTCGACCCGGATCAGCCAAAGTATGCCGCGCAGGCTTACCCGGATAAACCCTTTTCGCCCCATGTGGATCTTCTGTTTCAGGAATCATTACTCTCTACCTCTATCCCCCTGAGACGGAATGTGTCTGCCCGGATAAGTCTGCGCGGACAGCGCAGGCTGATCTGGTCGATACATTGCGCAGATGCAATAATGTTGGGTTTTTCTCGCGGGATGGCTCATTTTTTCAATTCTGTTCCAAATGGTCAATACCTGTTGGATGTTTCATAGAACCGTGTATATGGTTATACACTGATCGCAAACGTGCTGCTATTGTAGTTTGTTGTTTTGCCAGGGCATGACTCAATTAGACTTCTATTTTAAATATTAACCCTTTCCAACAAACAACGAATATACATCACACAACGTTTAAAACATCAACACTAACGTATAAACTATCTATATCAATTAAAGTATATTTACTGGAAACAAGTTGAAAACATTGTGGGGAAAAAGGGGGGGGGGAATGTTCGTTTTGAGCAATTTCTCCTGTGGTCTCATTGCTTTCGAAAGACGTCTGATGCAGAGGCGTCAGAAAGCGTTAGTTTTTTTGGGAAAGGTTTAATAACAAAATCACAACTTTCAACTTACCAGGTGTTACACATACATCTGAAATGTATTCAAAGCTGATGCCTCGAGAAATATCATACAAATGGCTAATTAACCCTTTCCACATTTAGACGCTTTTAGACGCCTCTACTGCAGACGACTTCAAAAGTATTTTGACAAAAGGGGCAATTGCTCAAAATCAGCAATTTCTCATTTTGCCACAATATTTTCAACTCATTTCAGTAATGATGCCTTCATTTATAGAGATATTCTATGTTCTTTTGACTACCTGTTTTCAAAGTCGTCTGCTGCGGATTTGCTGAAAGCGGTTTAAAACACCAAACAATCAATCGAAAGCGGGAAACAAGAGTTCGTTCCACAGTCGGGGCGCACCAGAGACTTAAAGCCCCCATGCGAATTGCTTCTTTCCTTTTCGTACATGTTTTGCTTCCATACCTATTCGGCTGATGCATTCCTTTTATGGTAGGTATACCGGTATTACGGATAATGTGACCAGGAAACCCAGTTATATAACAACAACATTGTGACCAGGAAACCCAGTTATATAACAACAACATTGTGACCAGGAAACCCAGTTATATAACAACAACATTGTTTAAAGCGACGTAAAAGACCATTCAAACACAATCTTCTTTTCTATTTCTTTCAGTGGACGACCGCCTGTAACTCCAACAGTGAAGCCTAGCAAACATCAACGTTTGGAGGTAAGCTACTCCTGCTTTATTTAATATAATAATAATAATAATAATATAATAATATTATAATAATAATAATAATAATAATAATAATAATAATATAATAATATAATAATAATAATAATAATAATGGTAATAATAATAATAATAATAATGATGGTCATAATAATAATAATAATATAATAATAATGGTAATAATATTATAATAATAATAATAATAATACAAATACAAAGGCTTTATTTAGAGAGGGCACTCATTTGACATAGTATATGTATGCAAGTAAATCTTCCACGAGGGCCTAAAAAATTAAATGAAACATAAACAAACGTGTGTTTTTCATATGAACAACTTAATCGCCATATATAAATATGGAATTAAAATGGTTATGTCTATCACTGTATCGTAGAAAAGCAAATCAAAATATTATAAAATATATTTTGTTAAGATTCATGAAATAAAATTATATTACAGTTGTCATCGAATTAAGATTGGTTTATCCAACGTAAATAAATGTTTAATGTGTTGACCTTTATTGGTTGGAATGATTTTGCTTATTTCTGATAGAAGTGAAACTCATTGTAGACAACCAGAACCAGTTTACACCTGTGTACTACAGACTGGTCTTTATCGACTTTATTTACAAACGAAAATTAGTTATTGCAGAATAAGGGTTAGATGATGTCCGTCTGTCCGTCTGGCGATTTGGTATCAATTAACATCGATAATAAGTTTGTTAACCCTTTCCCTCATACAACAATTCTGCAGCAGACGACTTTGAACATATTTTGTCAAAAATCTCTATAATTAAAT
>JAUELF010234966.1:0-13158 GCA_031471495.1 Clinocardium nuttallii
AACCGATGTTTTGAACAATTCATGTATATATATATTTTAGTAAATATTTGTATTAGAGACAACCGATGTTTTGAACAATTCATGTATATATATATTTTAGTAAATATTTGTATTAGAGACAACCGATGTTTTGAACAGTTCAAGTATATATATTTTAGTAAATCTTTGTATTAGAGAAAACCGATGTTTTGAACAATCCTGTATATATATTTTAGTAAATCTTTGTATTAGAGACAACCGATGTTTTGAACAGTTCATGTATATATATTTTAGTAAATATGTGTATTAGAGACAACCGATGTTTTGAACAGTTCATGTATATATATTTTAGTAAATATTTGTATAAGAGACAACCGATGTTTTGAACAATTCCTGTATATATATTTTAGTAAATCTTTGTATTAGAGACAACCGATGTTTTGAACAATTAATGTAAGAGTTCCAAGCGGAACTCGTATAAAGCAAATTTTGAAGTTTATAGCGACAATATAATTGTTCTTTCAGATAAATGGTACAGCTTGAGATCAACGTTAGGTCACCATGCAGACACAGGCAACTGTTATGAATTCACTACTCCTGTCGGGACAACATACATATCTATTGACGTTAACCTTAACTCTAACGAAAACGTTTTGGTCGATGATGATTCTTTGGCAACCGTTTGGTTGTATCAACCGGGTCTATATCCTTGGGCTGCAGAGGGGAATTTCCTATCTCTACAACCGAATATTCTTTTATTTACTTATATACGGCAAGAAATATTTAATCGCCTTAACGGTACATATGGGAAATGCAAGGATAACGAAGAACAATTTAAAGAGCGAACGGGCTATGTTTATACGATGTTTTTATGTAAGGAAGAGTGTAGACTGAAAAACGCAGTGTAAATGTCGTAGATCTAGACCACAAAAAATTGTTCCATCAGAGTTTAGAACTCAGAAAACATCCAATTGTTAGACGGATGAGGACAATTCATGTTATCAAGAAGAATACACTCAATCGTACTCTGGAATAGACTGTTTATGTCAGCCAAAGTGTCGAACAATTTCATATATTACTGAAAAACAGGATCAACCAGTGAGTGAATGGGTTAAACATTTTGAGATATTTAATTTTCAATGCAATCATACAGCTGCAAAAGAATGGTCAATGGCAAACTATGCCTTATTTGAGGCTGTTGTGGGCGACAAATACAAAGAATTTATACAGAAACCAATGTACCCTTTTTCACGGTTCATGTCAGATCTAGGAGGTACAATGGGGTTATATCTTGGGGCTTCTGTATTGACATTTTTTTAACTGATAGAGCTATTGTTTGGGCTGATACTATTCATGCTGAAACAAAGAATTACTTCTCATTAATGTTGTTATTTGTAAGATTCTTGAGTGAATTGTTGAACTCATTGATTCCGGTAAATGATGGGCGTGGTCGTCCATCCCGAGACAGACACCAAACGAACCTTGACTTGCTCATCTGATCCGTCACGCGAGAAAACCAACAGTGTAGACACTGCGTAAAGTATCGACCCGGATAAGTCTAAGCATGCCGCGCAGGCTTACCCGGATAAACGCTTTTGGCATCCTGTGGTCTACTGTTGGGTTTGCGTGTACTCTATACCTCTTTTCCCCTGAGACGAAATGTTTCGACCCGGATCAGTCTGCGCGGACTGCGAATGCTGATCAGCGCCGATACATTATGCAGAGGTCATAGTGTTGCTTTATCGCGGGACGGCTCAATTATAAAAAAAAAATGACAATCTATTGTTTTTTAATAAATGTATTTTATATTGGAATAAAGTGTTAAAACATATGATTTATTACAATCTTCTTCCAAATTTCTTTCAATGTCCTTCCTGGTTACGTATGCCTTTTAAACACGTGTTTGTGTTGCTATAGCACATTGCCGTATCATGGCGTAGCATTTTTAGCTCGCCTATTCACCCCGGCGTTGGCGTTGGCGTTGGCGTTCGCGTTGCCAGCTTGGTCAAACCTTTGCGTGCAAGGCCTCTTCTCAGACACTGTGTATGCTGTTGCTTTGAAACTTCACACACTTATTCAGGGTCATTAGGTGACCCTGTGTGTTAAGTCCCATAACTCTGGAATGGATTTTGTCTGAATTTTGCCCCTTTTTGGACTTAGACTTTTGGTCAAACCTTTTCGCGCAACACCTTTTCTGAGACAATGTGTATGCTGTTGCTTTGAAACTTTACACACTTATCCAGGGTCATTAGATAACCTTGTATGTCAAGTTCCATAACTCTGGAATTGATTTTGACTGAATGTTGCCCCTTTTTCGAATATGAATTTTGGTCAAACCTTTGCGTGCAATAGGTGATACTCTGTGACTTTACCTAATGCTATAACTGATCTAAAGTAGGCCTTGATAGACGATGGCCCTGATAGGCGAGATATATTGTACTCCGACAACTCTTGTTTGTTTTCGCAGTCGTCTGCTGCAAAAAGTGTTGAATGTGGAAAAGCAATACGGACACCATTAGCGCATCGTGCGATAACCAAACGTCAGTCATTTGTGAACAGTGTATACCCACATCCGTCAGCTCATCCGCGCAGCAGTCTGATCTGGTTCTACATTGTTTGTCAGTTAGTCGTAGATGATCAGAATCAATTCGGATCCCTTTGCACGAATGCCCAGACAGGTACTATTCCACGCGCGTAATAATTACCTCGTAATTGTTTTTTTGCGGAAATAACTTCAGGGTCAGTTTTTTTACAAAGGACTGTGCATCAGCTTATAAACTATTTATGGTTATCGACGATGTTGAACATTGCCCAGGTATTGAAAACAAATATTTCGCTCGTTGATTGGCGTTTTATGCTACTTTCAGCAGTATTTATGATAGATCACGTCGTGTCATGGGTAATTTAGTATACATACCGGTTTGTCCTGACACCGATGTATAAGCCGTAATGCTATTACCCGCAGCCATGGGCGCCAAAGAAGTAACCCATTTCTACTAAGCATTTAGTAGGAACCGACCGGGAGATCAACCCTGATATACCGATTCCAAGGCGGACGCTCTTATTTATAAATACACCAAGGAGATGATCTAAAATCAAATATGCGTAAAGTATCGGCCCGGGTCAGCTTAAAAGCATGTCGCGCAGGTTAACCCGGACTGTATGTGTTTGCCTCCTGTGGATTTTCTATTTCAGGAATCATAACTCTATACTTCGATCCCCCCCTGAGACGGAATGTGTCGTCCCGGATCAGTCTGCTATGATAAGTGCAACCATATGTTTTACATAAACCTTTCTAGCTTAAAAGAGCTTTTAGACGCCTCTGTAGGAGACGAGTTTTGAAAACGAGGTGGCAAAAAAAAGGACTTGCTCATCATGTTTACAACTTTATTCAATAATTTAAGCGTTCATTTATAGAGAATTTCGATTGTAAAACTCGTCTGCTGTAGATATGTTGTATATTAAAAAGGGTTATTGTAATAAAATAGATAATACAACGGTTACCCAACACGCAACACATATATGTTGTATATTAAAAAGGGTTATTGTAATAAAATAGATAATACAACGGTTACCCAACACGCAACACATATTTATGTATGTATGTATTAAAATCGTGAAAATTAAAAAAAATATATATAAAAAAGTCAATTGAAACAAGTCATGTTTCTGTGAAAATTAAGATATAAATGAAAACGACAGTTTTAATTTACTCTGTGTATTTTAGAAATTGCGTACAGTTAATCAAGGGTCGTTCTACGTGTAATTGTTTTGATAATAACGTGATTCCTTAAGAAATTGATAAGCATGAATCACGAAACTTTTATGTAAGGAAAATCAGGCCATCTAGCATCACCATGCATAACCATGCAAAATGCAAAAAAAAATACGAATACATGTATGTCACAATCGATTGAAAGGTTTCTGAGGTATTAGGTTTGATATTATATACACTGAAAAATAAAAAATAACATTGAAACAAGTCATACTTCTGTAACAACTATGATATATAAATGAAAAGAAAGTTTCAATTAACTCTGTGAAATGCGTACAATTATGCGAGCCGTCCCGCGAAAAAAACCAATATTTTGGCATCTGCGTAATGTATCAACCAGATCAGCCTACGCTGTCCGCGCAGACTGATCCGGGCCGACACGTTCCGCCTCAGGGACAAAGCGGTACAGAGTAATGATTCTTGAAATAGAAAATCCACAGGAGGCGAAACGTATCTGTCCGGGTTAGCCTGCGTGACATGCTTAGGCTGATCAGGGTCGACGCTTTATGCAGATTCCATAGTGTTGGTTTTCTCGCGGAACGGCTCATACAAGGGTCGTTCTAAATGTAAATAGTTTCATAATCACGTGATTCCGTAAGAAATTGATAAACATGAATCAGGAAACTTTCACGGACGGAATATCAGGTCATATAGCATCATGATGCAAAACATTACAAGTTTATGTGAGCCGACCAAGGAAAAAAACCAACATTATGGACTCTAGGGGGATATAGGTATTGAGTAATGATTCCTGAAATAGAAAATCCACAGGAGGTGATGAGTGTCTATCCGGGATATACTGTGCGGAATGCTTAGGCTGATCCGGGTCGTTACTTTACGCAGAGTCCATAGGGTTGGTTATCTCGTTTGACGGCTCTACTTTACGCAGAGTCCATAGGGTTGGTTATCTCGTTTGACGGCTCTAATTTACGCAGAGTCCATAGGGTTGGTTATCTCGTTTGACGGCTCATGTATATTACAATACGCTTGTATCAAAACTGTTATCTGAACGACCCTCGTATATGTTATTGGTAGAAACAGAAAGCGACAGGCAGTTTTAAGTGCCCCGCCCATTTTATACACAGGATTGGACGCAGTATTAAGTGCCCCGCCCATTTTATACACAGGATTGAAGGCATTATGATTTCGTAGATAACGATACTCTTTGAAAGATAAAATAGAAGAGCGACGTTGCCCTTTTGTGTCAAGCTCTTGTATTAACACATATATAAAGCCAATACAGAGTATTGGGATGCTATCTTATGCTGACAGACTCTCGGTATAACAGGTATGTGGTTGTCATAATCTCTGTTTACAATATGATGAAGTTACTAATGAATAATTGTAGACAATGTTAAACAGATTATGTAGATATACAGATGTGAATGCAATTAAAGCTATAGTTCTTCGAGTAATTTCGGTTTAAAATATGATGAAGATACTAATGAATAACTCTAGACAATGTTAAACAGAATATGTAGATGTATAGATGTGAATGCAATTACAGCTAAATCTTTGTTCTTCGAGTAAAAAAATATGAAGCCTAGAAATCTTTTCAGTAGTGGACATAAACATAAGAAACCCTAGGAAAGTGAGTTTTTGTTTAGATCTTCTTGAGAAATTTGCCAAACAAATAATTGAATTGTCTGCTGCATATGCGTCAAAACGCGTCTACAGGTGAAAAAGGATTAAAAGAGAAACAGTCTCCTTTTTTGCAAAATTTATTTTAACTTCATCATGGTGAACATGTGTGCGCAGTAACCTTAGAATCCTAAGATACATGGTTTCTCATTTTGGCATTTGACCTCTTAGTGTGACATTGACCTTTAAGGCCTGCGTCTTATGCGCGACACTTCACCTCATCAGGGTGAACATGTGTGTCCATTAACTTGGGAATCCTATGATGCATGGTTTAGATGTGGGCCGGACAAGGTACAGTCCTATAAACGGTACTCATTTGATCTCTGACCTCTATGTGTGACCTTGACATTTGAGTTACAGGCATGTGTCTTGTGCTCGACACGCCGACTAGTGTCTTGGAAATCCTGTGATGCATTGTTAAGATACGCCCGGACAAAGTGTCTTTATAAGGGTGGTTGTCTTTTTAAGGGTGCTGGGCTTTATGGGCATTAGGCACATGCACCCCACAGGTGCTCTCTCAGACGCTCGAGCGGACGCTATTGTGACAGCTATGTCGAGCTCTCGGCAAGCGGGCTCGACAAAAATGAATTTTAACTTTATCAAAACAGATCTTTCTTTATGGGTGTCTTTAATGCATCATATTTTCAAAACTGTAACGATGTTTGAAATGGCAGTCCGTCGGAAAAATCTCCCGTTACTTACTTTTAAAGCGAAGGTCGGGAATTTAAGCCCTGCATCGCATGTGTATTTATTTATTGCTTACAAAGAAAAACAACGTTATGGCCTAAACGTAATGCATCGACCATATTAGCCTAGGCATGCCGCATAGGCTTACCAGGATAGACACTTTACGCCTCCTGTGGTTTTTCTGTTTAACATTACTCTATACGTCTATCCCCCTTGAGACGGAATGTATGGGTCCAGATCAGTCTGCGCGGACTGCGCTTGCTGATCTGGGATCGATACATTACGCATAGTGCATTATGTTGATTTCCTCGCGAGACGGTTCAATTAAGCCTTTCCCACTTGTAGACGAATGTTTAAGCTTCTGCACCAGATGGATCCTCAAAATATTGTGACGCTCATCATGAGCAATTCCTCTTTTTTCCAAAATGTTCTCAGCTTGAATCAATAATTTTACTTTCATTCATAGAGATTCTTCATATTTTTGACTCGATAATGTCGTCTTCAGCAGATATGTTGTATGTGTGAAAAGTTGAGATTATATGTGATATTCATTTTCTATACATGAGCCGCGTTTAGTGAAATGGGATCCCAATCCAGGCGCATAGCCAGGCATACTCCCATACTCACGGGAGTACTTCGAATACCAAAAATGAACAATTGAAATGGCCTAAACATTTGGCTTCAGGGGGGTTATGACCTGACCCCCTCCCCACCCCCATATATTATGTGGGAGTACTTGTAATTTGACCCTAGCTACGCCCTTGCAATCAATCTCCACTTCGACGATTTGTAAAGTTTAAATTGGCTAAAACCAAATGGTGCTTCACTGCCAATCCTTTGACAGAATATTCATTTTAGCATATGAAAAAGTTGTAGACGGTGAGTAATCTGGCACAGATGATGCATTTAAACACCAAATCATATTTGATTTGATCAGTTAACAATTATATAAACCTTAGTTATTTTAATAAATAATATTGGTACAGATATATTGCCTTTTTTTCAGATTTGTTTCCTTAAAGTGCGTTCAAAATGTTTATAAGCCGTTTATGGAGAAACCAGTTGGCCATCTCATTCTTAGTAAATTTTGTTTCACATACGATAGAAGTGGGGAACTGCAATCATTATCCCCATGCGTACTATCATGAACAGGTTTTTGACGAAGCTATCAAAGTAAACATAACGGCATTTGTGGAACAATTTGAAAGTCATAAGAAGCGCCAGGTCGTAACCTTACTGCTTATGCTTTGTCCGTATACTCCATTGTGTAATTACACATTAGGTCTGACGGTTCCCCCCGGATATAACGTTACTTGTGAACGATGCAGATGTGACACTAGCTGCTTAGATACCGACTCATGTTGCCCCGATATCGTGCCTGATTGGGAATATGATGAATCAAATTTCAAATCACATCAAAAAACATATAACGGGTCCATTGATCAAACATGTTTACCAAATTTTGGACTTGTGCATACCGGAAGTGTGCGATCTGGCAACTTGGTGCAAAGCAGCAATTGTACTTCCGGATACAATCTGACTTATCCTTTATTTCTTGGTGATCCTCTACCAATTTCAACGATGACAGACATTATGGACATCGTACCTGTTTCGTGTAAGGTAGACGGAAGGACATATTTAAACAGACATTGTACTCGGTGCGAACCGGAACCGGAAATATGGGATACTTACATTACCTGCAGAAATTTTAGGGAAAGTAATGTCCCGGACACAAGACATTCCATGCGCATATTTTTGAGGTCTCTTCACATACCCCGCTGTAAAATTGAATTTCGTAGCAACAACTTTGCAATCCCCCAATGCGGACAGATATCTACTTGCGATCAAAATCAATATGACGAAGAGTTGACGCTCGGCTGTTCTGCGTATGAAAGTAAAATTCAAACAGACTCGCTCGTGACTTACAGAAATATTCATTGTCTTGCTTGTAATGGGTTCGACCTCAACATTGGAAGTTTGAAGAGCGCTGAAGCCGCTAGAACATTCGTAGGAAAGCTGAACTATGCCATGTTAACAGTCGACCTTGAGAAAATGCAATCGAATGTGACTTTTGACCTTGACTATCAACCAGCATGGAATCAGGAGTGTCCTTATCCAGAAATGTACGATGAGTTAATGGTAAGTCAGTAATTAATATGTGGTCGTATTGTCTGCAGGGAATTCACGACCGACTTCTTTTGTCAACATATTGATTGGTTAGTCTTTACGCCGCTTTCAACACTTTTAAGTTATATCACTGCATTTCCTGGGTAAGTTACAAGTAGTAATGGTCTATTTTATCCTGACAAAGTCAGTCAGTCGTAATGCTAACCCCGAAACACTGAGAGCCAAGGATGGTGGCCATTTTTGTAGTAAATGTATCGTATTGGCCGGTTTCGATGACTTACCTTATTCGGTAATAATTTTTGTATTTCATGCCTTCTTCGATTTGACTCCGAGGCGATCCATTTCGTATCCAGGGAAAACATACAACAGTCAATAAATAGCCTTTTAATAATCTGTAAATGGGGCTGAAGTTCTTGAGAACAGGGTTCTTTTGAATAATCTAATAACAATTCTGTTAAAAGTATTCATACTATTTTTCCTCCAGTCTGTTTAATCCTTTCTCTCATGTAGATGCATACTGGCGCCTTTGCTACAGACGACGAATTTTAAAACCATTGTTGCGAAAGGAGAAATTGCTCACGATGAGCAATTTTCCTCTTTTGACAGGATAAATGGACCAGTTGTATTGGTAACTTACTCGGGAAACGCCGTGATATAACTGAAAAAATGTTAGAAGCGGCGTAAAGCTACAAACAATCAATCTTATGTACGTTTCTCAATAACAAGTCTGGTAACATGCGTATTATGGTAAGTACCAACTCGTAGCACACAACATACCAGAAACGAAGCACAACGTAGTACAACGTAAAACATCGCAGCATAACGCAGCTCATAACGTGGTACAACGTGTTACAGCGTATCATAGCGTGACACAGCGTGGCATAACGTGACACGAGAAACGTGGTAGTAACGAGGCCACAACGTAGTATAACGCAGCACAACAGAACGTATCAACCAGCTATGTTCATTTTTTATTACGTTTTTGCTACGTTGTAGTACGTTGTGGGGACACGTGAGCGAATTTCCACTTCACGTTTTGTCATGATTTATCACTTTTTGTCACGTTCTACGTTTGCTCACGTTTCCTAATGTACATGTAGCTTAGCGTGGTGGCCAAAACATGGCACTATGACTGGGGCATATATATCCCTAACGCATATAGTAAATAAGTTAACATACACAATTGCTTTTCGTAATCTCTACAGAGGACCGATACAAATTGATATTTGGATTCAATGAATTAATAATTCTGCTTGTTATTACCATGTCCAAAGCTCGCCGCAATTATCGGTGTATAGCTGACCCCATATCATGTAATGGAAGTGGCAGGCTACTCCATGCTATGCAATAAGTAGATGGTTAACCCTTTCCCCCATATACACGCTTTCTAACGCCTCTGCCGCAGACGATTTTTGAATTATTTCCCTTTGCCACAATGTTTTCCACTTTTAGTCATGGGTTATCCATTTTCTATTTTTTTGACAAAATATGTTCAAAGTCGTCTGCTGCACACATGTCGTATGAGGGAAAGGGTTAAGTCGTTATACAGTGAATTAGCGATGAACTAGAATAGGTGACAACTATAATACATTTAGTAAAACGGATATGTCTATTGAAACAGAGTTGCAGCAGTTCTGATTACTCGTACGACCAAGCAGATCTGCTCCTTTGCTGTTTTCTTTGTTAGATATGTTCACTGCCTTGCTTTTAAGGTAAAAAGTATTAATCAATACATGAAAATGTCAATATTTAAATGAATTTAGCATAAATCCAGTCTTCATTCGAACACATATGTGCCGTCCATTGAAAAACCCAACATTGTGGACTCTGCGTAAAGTATCGACTCGGATACTTCTGGCGGAAACAAAAGTGAATATGTAATCCTTACAAATGAAGTATAATTTCAGGAGATGTGTTTCAGGGCCGATTGTCCGCCCATCATGTTGCGATATGAAACTAGCTGTAAAGCATTGTACACTGAAATGGATAGGACATTTTATGATAGCGTTATAACACTGTCTCCAGACGTAGTAATGGTCGTGGTCAGCGAGCTGGAACTGCATGAAGTCTACGATTGTATAGCCGCGACCATAAATACGTATGAATCATACATAGCTGATGTGTTGGGCTATAACATCACGTTTCGGATTGTTGATATGTATGCTATGAACAGATTAGGCAATGACTTGAGATCTTACCCAATGTATGTAACTGACATCACTGTCGCCTTGGTCTTCTACTTCGATAACTTGCACCCTGTTGCACTTCCCATGGAGCTCATGACCAACGTCTCACACTTATCAAAGCTGAAATGTAACATTCGACTGCAAACCTCCGGTCCCAGGATAACCAGTGATTATACACTGTCGGTTCAAATCATCAACGATTACAGATGGGATAAGCGGATGAAGTGGTATTTAACTGCTAAACAGTACGGAGATTCACGTGAAATTTATATTGAATTAGAGCGTAGTCTATTTAAAGTATTTGAATTGTGTCCTTGTGTTTTTGTGAAGGTCTGTCAAGGGGAGGTCACTTGGAACGGGTCATTGGTACAATGGAGTGAGACAATAGATGGGTTGTTCTTTCCAATTAACGGAGAGCGGGTTAGTGTGCCGGAATTCTACTATCCTTTGAACGAGCAAAACTGCATACGAATCTGTATTGAAACCCTCCATCGAGTGATAACATCCACACCCTCGGTGACTGTGACATCTGTCACATCTGGCACGGTGTGTTGTCATAAAACTGTTGTAGCATCAGCTGCTATAATTACCTTGCTTAGGGTTATTACATATTTCAAGTTTTAAATGTCGACTTTTCTTAATGTATGTCTTTTTGGCATTAAGAATAAAAACGCATTTTTGTGTGTCTGTCTCTGACTGAATCAATTGCAGCTTTTAACAAGGATTAACAAACTGTGTTACAAAATTAAAATAAAAAAAATGTGGAAGGATAACTTAGCCCATTACGTGTCACCTGGAATATATAAGATGTACAATTGGGACCATGTATTTTTGTTTTGCGAATGTCTGTCAAGGAGACCCAACGTGGAACGGGTCCTTTGTACAATGGAATGAGATAGCAATAGATGGGTTGCTTTTTCCAATTTACGGACAGCGGGTTAGTGTGCCGGAATATTACTACCCTTTGAACGAGGACAACTGCTGCACAATAATCTGTACTGAGACCCTCCATCGAGTGATAACATCCACACCCTTGTTGACTGTGACATATGTCACATCTGTGATGGTGTGTTGCTGTAGAACTGTTGTAGCTGATCTGATAACCTTGTTTAGTGTAATAAGATATTTCGAGACTTTTTAAATATCATTTTTCTTATTGTATATTATTCATAAAAACATAAAAATAACTATTTTTTATTTATTTGGTCTGTTTCTGATTCGAAAAATGCTTTTAACAAGGATTAACACTTTATGTTACTAACATCAAGATAAAACATGTGGTAGTATCGCTTAGCCTAGTATGCGTCACATTAAATAAAACACATGTACAATTGGGTCATTGTGTTTTTGCGAATGTCTGTCAAGGGAAGGTAACTTGGAACGCGTCCTTGGTACAAATGGAATGAGACCAAAGATGGATTGCTCTTTACAATTGACGGACAGCGGGTTAGTGTATCGGAATTGTACTACCTTTTGAACGAGGACAACTGCAAACGAATCTGTAGTGAGACCCTCCATCGAGTGATAACTTCCGCAGCCCTATTTACTGTGACATCTGCCCCGGTCTGTTGTTATAAAACTGTTTGTAGAAACAGCTTGTCCACTGTTTTGGGTAGTTACATATTTAAATAGTCGATGTTGTTATTGTATGTCCTTTTTCATAAATGCATAAAAAGGACCATTTTAATTTGGTCTGTTTTTGGTTCGAACGCAGTTTTTAACAAGGATTAACAAATTGTGTTACCAAAATCAAGATAAAGAATGCGGTAGGATCACTTATACTTTAATCAAATACATGTACAACTATTAACTATTTTTCATCTTAAAAAATCGGAGTTAAAGGTTATTAAATGTAATTCCACAACGGGCCTGTGATTGGCTGGTCGCTAAATGTTGTCAACTCGGCTTTCTCCGTTATATCATGTGTGAAAGTTGAGCTTGACCAGAAAAGTGGATAGAAATTCGGCCATTTAGGGGTGCCGTCGTAGAAGACTGTTGTTAGGCAGTGCTTTTTTGCAATCCATAAGGCTTTTTGTTATCGTTTTACCAATTGTCTTTAAATAATCTACACAAAAACACTCTACTGGTAAAAATAAGTATATACATGTACGTTTACAATTAAGAAGGCATTAAACTGCTATGGACATGCAAATTAATATGTTCCATCCTGTATACTAAAATTTCAATCGTTTAACTAAAAGCCCATCGAACTTATCGGCTACGAATCGTAATGAATATGTGACGTCACTATAAACGCCAAGCGGTTAAAACAATATCGTCTGTGTGAAAAAGCATTCATGATTGAATATTTGGGTTTAATGCCGTTTTCGACAATTCTTCAGTCATATCATGGCTGTCATTTCAACTGTCCATGCGTTTCCTGACTATCGAATACATGCACTCAACACAACATACTTTCCACATATAGTCTTAGCCCATTGGTGGAAGACGAATGACGCTTGTCAAAGGTCGGAGAGAACATTGAGATATATTGCAATTATATTCTGGGTCTCATATATAAATGGAAAGGCTTGCTTTTACGATGATTTGCGACGTCATGGTATTATTCGGTGTCGCCCCGTTTACGCTTAGATACATTAACAAATTGCAATTATTTTAATCAGCAGCGATTATATAAGCGTTCTGTTTGTTGGTAATGCAAAGAAACATATGTAGTACACCAGCCTTTATTAGTCGCCGGGCAGAAGCCCGCGACTTATATTTTTAATAGCTTTTCAGAAATCACATGGGAGGATGAGTTAT
>JAUELF010234977.1:0-13154 GCA_031471495.1 Clinocardium nuttallii
TTTTTCTTTTGTCACTATGTTTTCAAAAAGCCGTCTGCTGCAGAGGTGTCAGAAAGCGTCTATATGAGGGAAAAGGTGAAAGAAAGTATAATTATCTAATAGGATTGAAAACATTCTGGAAAGAGGAGAAATTGCTCATCATGAGCAATTTCTCCATTTGCCAATTTCTTTTCAAAATTGGTCTACTGCAGAGGTGTCAGAAAGTTTCTTTACGTGCTAAAGGGTTAAACATATGCCTGATATACTAAAATAAAAGGTGGAACATTTGAACCATGATGTTGATGCTTTTCCTTTTAAATAATTATTGGAAATGGAGAAATTGCTCATCTTGAGCAACTTTTTCTTCTTTTTTCCGCAATGATTTAGAAAGTTGAATTTTGCAGGGGTCTCTAAAGCATGGGACGAAAGGTATAACTGAAAACAAAACTGTTTCCCAATCATAGAGATTTTTTATATTTTGACAAAATATGTTCAAAGTCTTCTGCTGCAGAATTGTTGTATGAGGGAAAGGGTTAAGTACCTTATCACAGGTGTTCAAGTCTAAAACTTCCGTGCAATGACTCTTTTACCCATAAAGCTTTTGAATTTGTGTATTAGAGAGACATTTTAAGTTGTTTGTGTCAGTGATGTCTTACTCGTTATTACTGATATGCAGTATTTGGGCCTTTAAACCCATCTCTACATACAGGTGCTTTCTGACGCCCCTGCAGCAGACACCTTTTTAAAAATATTGTGGCAAAATGAGAAATATATCATAATGAGCAATTTCTCCATTTGCCATAACATTCTTTTTTCAAGAATTATACCTTCATTTATAAAGACTTTCTGTGATTTTGCTTATATATTATCCTAGTCGTCTGCTGCAGGTTTTTAAGAAAGGGTCAAACATATGTGTGATCTTTTTTTACCTAAAAGTTGGAACATTTGAAACATGATGTTGATGCAATTTTCTGTAATTAAATTACAGTATATTGGCCTTTAACCCTTCTCTACATATAGGTCCTTTTAGATGCCTCTTGAAAACATTGTGTCAAGAAGAAAAATTGCTCGTAATAATTAATTTCTCTTTATGACACAATGATTTCAAATTTATTAAATAATTAAACTCATTTAATATAATTTTTTCAATATGAAGTTGTCTGCTCCAGATTTGTTGTTTGTTGGAAAGCGTCAAGACCATAAGGACTGTAATGTAAGCACATGTGTGTTTTCTTTATATAATGAGGAATATTAATCTTATGTTATTGTCACAATGTTAGTTATATGTGCATTATGAATAATTTGTTATACAATTGTGCAATAAAGTTATAAATGATCTTTACAGTGAAGTACTTCTGTGTTTGTACATATAGATAGCACCATAGAACCCCTCCTCCCTCACCCAGCAGACGGCTTTGAAAGCATACCCGATTTTTTTGGAAAATCCCTTAAAAGGAAAGTACAAAAATTGAATACAATTGAGAACATGGTTACAAATAGAGAAATTTGCTAGTTTTTGAGAAATTTCTTCTTGTGTAGCCATGTTTTTATGAAAGCCGTCTGCTACAGAGGGGTCAGAAACCGTCCGTATCCGTATTTTGAGCAAATATATAATTTCTGACTACCAAAAACGTTTTTAAGGTTTTATAGTGTTTGTGCTTGTTATTTTAAAGTTAATGGCAACAAATAAATATTCAGTCCAACCTGTGTTTAAAGACCACCCATTGGAATAGACTAATCTGGTCGTTGACCACAGGTGGTCTTTAATATCAGGGTCATTTTTACAGAACATTATGGAAAGCTAAAAGTATGGTCACTAAAGATGGGGAATTGCTAAACAAATATGGTCTTTAATAACAGGGTGGTCATTTATACAGAACATTATGGACAACTAAACGTATGGTCGCTATAGACGGGGAATTGCTATACAAAGGTGGTCTTTAATAACAGGGTGGTCATTTATACAGAACATTATGGAAAACTAAAAGTATGGTCGCTATAGATGGGGAATTGCTATACAAAGGTGGTCTTTAATAACAGGGTCATTTATACAGAACTCTATGGAAAGCTAAAATTATGGTCACTATAGATGGGGAATTGCTATATAAAGGTGGTCTTTAGCACAGGTTCGACTGTACTTGTACTTGTGCTGTCGGTGTTGGTTTAACACGATTCTCCATAGGCTTCCAGGTTGCATTTACGACCGGATGGCATCTTGAATAGACTAAGCTGAGGCTTACCTATATCTTCACATGTCGTTCAGTGAGTCCCCAACGTCGGTTCTCTTCTCTCCAACTTGCAGACACATTTTGATGCATATGTAGCAGACGACAATTGAAAACAACGTGGCAAGGGGAGAAATTGCGCAACGAGTTTTACTTCTCCTTTTGTCACAATGTTTCAAACTCTACATCGCATGTGGAAAGTTGCAAGTGTGGCGTTTCCCATGTTATCTAATACAGGAGAATCGGAGTCGATATCTGAGGAAACGTAGTTAGCCTATGCTATCTTGCTTTCCTTCGCGCAAGGGTTAACATCTATCGGAATATTCATGTAAGAAGGTTATTGATTTATTGGAGATAAACGCCGCTTTCAACAATGTTTCAGTTATATCACTCCGGTCAGTTCATCTACTCATATGATTCCTGGCTTTCTCACACGAGTACTATCCACATAACATACTTTCAAAGCAACTGGCTGTGTTGCCACATAGACTGTTATCGCAGTGGTGGAAACGAATGACGCTGGACACAGTGACTTGTCAAACGTCGGGAAAAAATGTTGGCCGAGCTGGTGTTCCAACTCGGAATCCCTTGATTGAGACCCCGCGTCGCTACCGGCTCGGCTACTAAAAACATTTTCAAGATGAAAAGGATTTCTCTTGACCAGGAAGTGTCTGTTTTCTGTTTTACCCTTTGCCACGTACAATCTGTAGCATACAACTTTGAAGACATTTAGGCAAAATATGAAATGGCTTTGTAAATGAAAGCGATAATTGCAGGATTTGAAATCATCGTGGCTAAAGTGTCTACTTATGTCACAATGTTATCAAATATCATCTGCTTCAAGGCAACATAAATCGTCTTTGTGCGGGAAATGGTATACACAGATAAACCAGGACCTAAGGCACGTTCCTAATATTACCTGATCTCTTACAAGGCGATATGTGTTCCCGTCATGCTAAACTATATATATGAAACAATCATGGACTGGTACCATCTCAGAAACATTTTAAGTCAAATAATATTCACGCATGACTTTCCGCCCGTTCTTTAGAATCTGCACAAATTGTTTCTTTGTGATCAGTCTGACCAAGATCTATAGTTCACATAGTACTTACATAAGCTTGATAGAGGCTGCTGACATCTTGTATACATTCTGATTTAAGCGGACCAGACACCAGTTTCTGTCTCTAATTTAGAGCAATCACTACGACCAAACGGAAGGTGAAAAGGTAAAGTGAGCCGTCCCGCGAGAAAATCAACGTTGTGGACTCTGCGTAAAGCATCGACCCGGATCAGCATAAGCATACCGCAAAGGTTAACCCGGACACTTTACGCCTCCTATGGATTGTCTGTTTCAGGAATCATTACTCTATACTTCTTCCCCCTGCGACGGAATGTGTCTGCTTAGGCTGATCTGGGTCTATGCATTACACAGAGGCCAAAATGTTTGTTTTCTCACGGGACGGCTCAAGTGTTGTTACAAAACCTATGGTTCATCTTTTCTTGTTATCAGGTACTAACATATTGGCCACGAAGCACCATGCAACACCGATATTCGGAGGTTTTTTAAAATAATGGCGAATGCATACTTGTATTGTCCATTAACTCTTACAATGTCTTATAGCGCCGAATTAAAAAAAAAAAATACTTTGGAAGCATGTTCAGAATCGTGCGACTTTTTAGCTCACCTAGTGCTTAAGGTGAGTTTTGTCCGTCGTCCGTCAACCTTTTCCCTCAGTAACCAGTGGGTCAATTGAAATGAAACCTCGCAGAAAGCATCATCTCAATGGCCTCACCAAATTCCTTCAACTCTTTTGGATCCATGCACAATTCTGGTTTCCATGGCAACGAAACGAAACAAACTTTAAAATTCTTCTTCTCCCAAACTGGTCGTCAGCTTTTCAAATAATTTTGTAGAAATGTACCTTGGATGACCCTCTTTCAGATTCCTTCAAACCAGGTTGATCTGGTCGAAAAACATGGCCGCCAGGTGGCGGGGCTATTTTGCATGATATGACTTGTGAAAACTAAAATATCTTCTGCTCTGAAAGTGTCAAGTCGATTTTCAAATTATTTTGTAGAAATGTTCATAAGGTGACCCATTATCAGATTCCTTCAAGTCATGTTGATTGGTCGAAAACGTGGCCGCCACAGGGCGGGGCTATTTTGCCTTATATGGCTATTGTGAAAACTTAAAAACGGTTCTCCTCCGAAAGTGTTTGGCCTATTTTCAAATAATTTTGTTGAAATATGCCTATGGTGACCCTCTATCAGATGTCTTTAAGCCATGTTGATTGGCCAAATACTTTGGCCGCCAGGTGGCGTGGGCTTATATGACTTAAGTGAAGAACAAAACTCGGGTTCATACAGTAAAAGCTTTTTTCTTATTACATTATTGGATAACTACAAAGCTGATTTCAGTTGAGACAGTTCGTTAATAGCTGAATCTGTATTATTTGCAAAGGACCTGAACGACTTAAAATGGCTTTCTCTCAATGGTGCTCAGGATACTGGGGTTTTCATTACGAAATACTTGCTGGTGTCAGGATAAATGGACCAGTCAAACTGGTAGCTTACCCGGGAACCGCCGTCATATAACTGAACATGTTTTTAACAGCAGCGTATAATATCATACGAATAAACAAATCGCACTAAAACCGACCTTCGGAAGTTTTGAAAATAATCCATTATTCTCATAACAGGTCTTGGGGATACATGTACGACTGTGCATACCTAAATGTCATATTTGAATTTTTACAATTTTCAATTTATATATATGCCTAGCCCCGTTAGCAGCACAGGTTGTCTATCCAGGGGTTGTTAGTTTGGTCCACAGCTCAGTCAGAATTTTTCCTACGTTTGACAAAAGTCATGCGGCAGCCGTCATTCGACTTACACCAATAGACTAACAGCCTATGGAAAAGCAGCCGGTAGCTAGACAAGACAAGAACAGGTGTGAGGTAGCCAGAAAAACACCTGACTAGGTAAACTAGCTCAACTAGAAAATATCGAATATTTAGACTTGTTTTTCAACATGTATTCAAATTATCAAATTGTACAACACAATCAACATAACATACATATATGACAGATATTTGTCTACCCACAATATGAAATTACAAAACGCCAACACGTACATCATAATTATACGAGCCCATCAACGGGACTTGTTCAAGCTGTGTATGCAGTGCAGTTCCAGATCAGCATGTGCATCCAAACAGTTTATTTAAACACTACACTGTTCACATTTCAGTTACATAACCTTGATAGAAGCTAGCTTATGTCACTTTCTTTAGATTCTGATGAGACGGAGCAGATTTACAGGCTGATCTGAACCTTCACTGTTCAGTAAAGCCAACTCATACCTTTGTCAATGAACTGGGCACATTTACCTGATGCTATGAGAAAACTTTCCCTTCAAGACTTTGCAATAGCCAAATCCGAGATCAACCCGCACCTTTGCCCAGTCTGATCAGCATCTTCTCTGTTTACCATTATAGTATCATTCAAAAACAGTAATGAGTACAAAAATATATATGCAATCTTATCATAATTTAACACTTTCCCACTTGCAGATGCATTTTGACACATCTGCAGCAGATTTTAGACTTCTGAGAGAGTTTTTGCAAAAGGTGAAACTCGTATTGAATATATAGGAATCCGCTGTGGTCGAGTGGTTAGCGTCGGGGATTTCGAAACAGGGTGTCCCTGGTTCGATCCCCAGTCGCGGCAATTCGGTCATGGTGGAGTGCCCTTGGGCAAGGCACATCTTCTAGCCTAGTACTGGTTTGTTTACCCAGGGATCATGAATAATTAAATTTAAAATGCGCGCTAAATGACTTCAGTTGTCGATGCGCCGTAAAACAATATTAATATACATTCAGTACTTTCATTAACCGTTACTTTCTATCTGTTTGTCTATATGTTTTCAAGGTAATCTGCAGCAGATACGCTGTAGGTGGTAAAGGGCCATAATATTATACTCCTATTCCATTGACAATTTTATTTTCTATAATTTACCTTTATGGACAAATTCAACCCTTTCTCCCACACGTTAAATCTGCAGTTGGCGTCTTCAAACGCATAATATGACTAATATATTTAAATGATATTTTAATTATTGATTATAGCTTAAAACATTGTGGCAAAAGGTGTAATTGCTCATGTTAAGCATTGTCTTCTATTGCCCGAGTGTTATCAATATGCTTCTACTGCAGAACTGCATCTGTTAGTAGAAAACTGTTCACTGGATATGTTTGGGATGCCGCTTTCATAGGAATCAAAATAAAAACACAAGAGTCTAATTTATTTATACGCCGGACGTCAAAACCCTTATCCATTATCCTTGGTTTGCTGCAAGCGGGATTCAAACCCCGTAGCCCCGGCCTAAAATACGGCTCGCAAGCCAGTATGACACTACGGATTCCCGCGTTGTAATTTTCGATAAACATCACACTTTTTATGACGCAGACCTATTATATGGTACTTTAACACAAAACGCCGTAAGATACGACTTTAACGATAAGTCACGTCCCTAATAAATACTGTGGTCAGTTTGGTCATTTTAACCTGGACTTAAGTCCGGGGCTAGGACAATAGTCTCGGGATTTGAATGGGTAATAAACATTGATTATACAAGAATAAATATGGACTCGTAAAAAAGGAATGGCAATAACATTTTAATAAAGGTTGTGTTGTATCGCGTCGCATTGAGGTTCTATACTCGACCTCGTTGCTGTATTAGTTATATTAGATTAATTGGGGATTGAAAGCCGTTTTACAATATTATATATTTCAGTTATATCACAACGACATTTCACTTATTTATGATCTCAGTATGAGACAATAGGATATATGAGAAAGGGAACTCAACCTTTGCTGCCGCGACTGGGGATCGAGACCGGGTCACGATGTATTATTATCGTGGTGTGCGTGTCCGACTCAAGCGCGATCGGATCATACGCAAGACTTTAAACATGGTAGTAGTGACGTTCCTCCCTGGTGCGCCGGGTTGTACCTATTGCATTACGCATGACAACACAAACTTACCATAAGTCCTGGTGATGTATACAGGTTTTGCCGTGATAATAATGAAATGAGCAGTCTCGCGAGAAAAGCAAAGTGTCGACCCTGATCTGCCTAAGCATGCCGAGCAGGCTAACCAGACAGACACGTTTCGCCTATTGTGGATTTTCTGTTTCAGGAATCATTATTCTTTACCTCTATCCCCCTGAGACGGAATGTGTCGGCCCGGTTCAGTCTGCGCGGACTGCCCAAACTAATATGGGTCGATACATTACGATAGAGACCATAATGTTGAATTAAATAATAATTTGTAAATCAAGTACTAATTAAGATTAGTACTTATTTTTCGGATACCAGTATTGCCGTATCTATGATTAAATTTGGTAAACAGGACTATGTATTCTAATAATAAGTTACACTTATTGATATTCAGATATGTGTTTAGCCATTACTATAGAAAACTAAGTGATGTTATATGAACATTGGTTACCATGTTTTACACAGACAATCATAACACCTTTTCTTTTTCTCTCAGCTAAAGTGTTGAATGTGTCTGAATGTGTCATTACATGTGCAGTCTTCAATCCATATTTTCTTTATATGTTGTAAATAACTATTCGCTTATAAATCTAAAAATATACACATAGCTAGTGACAGCTACCTCTTTCATTTTTTAATGAAAAAGTTCATGTTCATTTCAGTGTATTCTATATATTTTAGACCAGTTGCGCAACTTTAAAATTATCGTTGGTACTGTTGATTGGGAAAACAGTAACAACGTATATGTCAACCCACCAGGACAAGAATGTTACAGTCATAGTGCAGGGAATATCAGAGACACCAAGTTCGACATCATGTGTGACACACCAATATTCGGAAATCACGTTCGAATTGTACTGAGCAGACCAAACTTACGCCTTGTTCTCTGCGATGTTCGTATATATGGAGGTATGTATATAAGGTTATGACTCACGTACTGTATGACGATCTATATCATGATATGTGTCACACTGCAGGAAAACTAACCTTGTGGACTTTGCATCCGGTGATGATCCAGATCAGTATGTGTTACTATGTAGTCTAACCGCGATCTTCTCTATTCGCCATCTTGTAATTCACACACGTTCATATGTGTCAACGTATACTTTTAAAATCGATTAAGTGTTGAAATTTTGAATGAGATCGCATACAAATATATTCCTTTTAGGCATTCCTATTGTAGTATTGGAACTTTTTTTTAAAGCAGGTCGCATTTAATAACACACGACATTTTAGTACTGCACAAAGATATCTAACTTTCTCTCAATATTTACACAAAGTAATTAAGACGAAGCGGTTTTATGTGATCAAGTAGTGTGCATGCGGTAAATAATGGTGCGTATGTATTGTGCATGCGTTTAGAAAACCACTCGACTAACAATTGGATAATTTAGCCGTTCCGCGAGAAAACCAACATTATGGCATATGCGCAAACGTATCGACCCTGATCAGCCTGCGCTGTCTATGTATACTGATCCGGGTTGACACATTCCGTTTCAGGGGGATAAAGAATTATGATTCCAGAAACAGAAAATCCACATGGAGCGAAAAGTGTCTATCCGGGTAAGCCTGCGCGGCATGCTAAGGCTGATCCGGGTCGATATTTTACGCAGAGTCCACAATGTTGGTTTTCTCGCGGGACAGCTCATATGATGAATGCAGTAATGTAAGACGCGTATCATACTATAATGTGACGAATGTTGAAGCAAAGCATTAAAGACGCCGCGCGTAATTTGTAAGCATGACTTTAGGGAAGCAGATGCAGTTCAGTACATTTAACTAACTATGCTAACGGATAGAATGTAAATATTTTGAACAAAAATGTCAAATGTCTCTTTATTTTAATCAAGAAGGCCAAGATATACCTTTATTGCTCACCTGGCTACTAACGTCTTTAATAAAATGTTATCAAAAGCAAAATGTTATATGCTATGATCTATATGATATTAAGCATGTAAGTTTAGTCGTGAAAGGACAAGTTTAGTCTTCAAACTATATGGTTTACCTTTTGCTGAACATTGACTGCACCTTTAATATGCCATACAAGCAAGTTTCTTAAATTTTGCCGAAATGTTTTTTAAATATGTTCTTACTAGATAAATTAGATAAAAGGAAAATTAAAGATGCTGAAATATTAACAGATATTGACTTAAGTGTTAATGACTCTTGTTTTAAGTTAAATGTGACACAAGCTGTGGAAGGAGAGAGGGAAGTATATTCTCCTTCCAGTTCAGCAAAAGTATGATAACAAAACGGAGTTTATAAACAAAAAATATTAAAAAGGGTAATTTTAAAAAGTTTAAAGATATGTATTATCAAAATTTAGAATTTATGAAATTAAAAAGAAAAATCACATGTATAGTATATATAGCAAGAATACAATGGTCTGAATGAACAATTGTATGTGGAGGATCGTTTTAAGTTTTGAAATACATCAAAAATAAATAGGAAAAACCTCCCCTGAAACTGTTTTCAGAGCGTTGATGAATCTAGTTCGTCATAAAAAGGAAACCAAACAATTAAACAAACGTAGCTAAGTACACTCCGTAAACCAACTTATAAAAAAGATTAGCCTAGGAAGTTGGGGAATAGTTATAATATACAAATAAAATGTGTCTAAAGTTTTGTAATGAGGGTAAAATATGTACATATTTTGTATCTCGTTGCTTCTTTAATCAGTTAATACAATTTATTCATTTATTAAAGGTTGTGTTTTCAAACATATTACTATGTTTTTCTTTACAATAGTATTTGTGTGTTGCACCCTTTTCGATTACGTCACCCCATGATACAACATTAATTGTATGCACGCTGTTCCGATAAACACCCATTAAATGTCCGAATTCCCATAATGAATAACAGAGGGCACAATGGGCGGCGAATACGAGGGATTAATACAATATAATACAATACATTTTATTACATTAAGGCTCATTTGCTTATAGTGAAAGACAAACAATTATGTACAATTTACGAAACTTAATCCCTTTAATGAGAAGCAAATATAATTAAATAATGAAAATAAACTAATTGTTCCTATAATATAAACAATGATTATAACCGTTGAGATTGAAACCACGGTAAATTATAATTATTATTATTGATAAAGTGTATCATTGGATTAAATTGTAACTTCGTGTATTCGAGTAAATGTTAATTTATGTGTGATGTATAATATTTATATGAATATGTCCTTGAATCGAGTGGAAGCATTTTTTCGATTCCGACTCAAATCTGTTTTTTATTGAAAGATAAGTCTAATGTATATTGTTTATGGCGCATCGACAGCTAAGGTCATTTAGCGTGCAATTATTCATGTTCCTTGGGTTAACAAACCAGTACTAGGCTAGAAAATGTGCCTTGCCCAAGGGCACTCCACCATGACCGAATTGCCGCGACTGCGAGTTTAATGCAAACAAGATGTACTCCTTACAGAAGAAGCATTTGGCAACTCTTTAGAAGACAGCATTTGACAAAACAATGTCAAACTAAAATAATATCTCAATATGAGTGAGTTTCCATTTTGCTATAATGTGTTTACTCTCTGCAATATTTCAACTGTTATTTATAGAGATATTTCATGTTTTGTATGGATGGTTTCAAAGTCGTTTGCTGCAGATTTGTTGTACGTAGATAAGGAACCGTTTCCCACGTAACAGGAGTCTGTAAAATTGATTGCGAACATTTTAAGGCGATACTATGGCATTTCTATATGTATGTAGTTTAATTATTGAAAATAGTGTAAAGAAGTGTGGCAAAAGTCATGTGGTGCAGAAGTTTCAAGATGCATTTGCAAGTGGGAAAGAGTTTGCTAATAGAAGACACGTTACATGTACATATACGTGCTATATTCCCTCTCAGATGTATGTATAAGTATAATACACGCTCATGTTGATAAAAACAAAATTAAAAATGAAATTTCCCAGCAAATAGGGAATAGGTATATACATGTAGGTGTAATGATGCAGTTTTATAGTCGTCTGCTTTTGAAATACACGTACCTGATGAAAACTATCTTAGCTGTGGACAGTTGGTACAGGTGGGACATATCGCTGGCAATTACTCGTTATGATCATTTCCCCCATTTTCCATAACGTTTTTTAAAGTCATTTTCATCAAATGCCTATACACCTCCTATTAAAGGGGTTAGTAATTAGTCATGGAGAGGATTCCAACCCTTTCACTGCCGAATCCACAAAGTCGACTCTTCCATGTTGAAATATTTTCGTCCAACATGAAAGTTGGTATAATGTTATATCTAAGTGCCAGAAAATACAGATTACAGGAGAGACATCTCGTTACGATGTAATCTGATCACGGTTGGCTAATTTTTAATTGGAGCTAGAGGGTTAAGCATACACCGGGGATAAATACATAATAGATGTCATTTTAAAGAACATATGTATGTATGTATAGATGGGGAGGTCTTTCATCAATTATCCAAGGTCTATTCATTACTTTCTTTGGGGAAGTTCACTCTTCTTGGTTATTGTTAAACCGTTGTAACTTCATGTTGTATGAGAAAACGTTTAAATTAGTTTTGCACGAAAGTTTTACAACTAATGACGTTAAGGCCATGTCAAAAGTATGAAAAGAAAAAAAAGGCGCGTTTGGAAATTTAGTGAATCATAATTAAGGTAGATATGTGTATGGATAAAGGGGCTGCAGTTCTATCTTTTGTCCAAAGATGAATTTTTGACTTACTAACATGTTGAAGGACAGTGGCCTGAGTCTTCTCTACACGTATACTTATGCATTCATATCCCAACACGTTAACGAGCATAATGAAGTGATACACAACCATAGGACAAAAACGATTGGCTACGATTGTGACCAGAATGCATATTTCTTTGGCTTATTAAATCCTTTCCCTCATATGACAATTCTGCAGCAGACGACTTTGAACATAATTGGTGAAAACATGGAAAATCTCTATAATTGAATGGATAACCTATGACTAAAAGTGGAAAACATTGTTTTAAAAGGAGAAATTGCACGTTTTGTGCAATTTCTCCTTTTGTCACTATGTTTTCAAAAAGCCGTCTTCTGCAGATGCGTCAAAAAGCGTCTATATGACAGAAAGGGTTAAGGCTAACCTCTTTCATCAGCAGCTTCTCAAATTCTATCAAATGTTTAACAAATAAAATAACTGAGGACATTGAGCATGTTTTCGTTAATTATAAAAATCTCACATTAATTTGGTCATAACTATAATCAAAAACATGGGTAAACAGTGTGATATATCCGAAACAAAAAAGCTGACTTGAATAGAAGTCATAATAATAAATAGCCTAATATCAACAGAATATTTAGCACAATAGGTTTTTGTATTGGTAAATCACGTTTCCTTTTCTTTCATCAAATTGTTTGTAAGACTTTTAAAATGGAGGTAGCGGTTGCCCTCCTAAGCGCTCATGGTTGCGGGGTTAGCAAAACGACTGCCTGGCTGGTGTCAAAATATATGGACCAGCAGTACTGGTAACTTAACCAGGAAACCCCGTGCTATAACTGAAACATTGTGCGGTGTCAAATCAATCAATCAAACTTTTTGTAACGACACTGATTAATATGTGCAGGGACGTAGATAAGATCTTATATACGTTCCTGATATGTGGTTGCACTTATATTTGCATTGTCATTTCGGTTCTGTGTATGAACATGGACAATTATTTTATTATTGTGTTTTGCCCCTTTCCCTCATACGACAATTCTGCTGCAGACGAATTTGAACATATTTACCCAAAAATTGAATATCTCTATAATTGAATGGATAACCTATGACTAAAAGTGGAAAACATTGTGTCAAAAAGAGATATTGCACGTTTTGTGCAATTTCTTCTTTTGTCACTATGTTTTCAAAAAGCCGTCTGCTGCAGAGGCGTCAGA
>JAUELF010234988.1:0-13152 GCA_031471495.1 Clinocardium nuttallii
GAACACGACATGTGATCATTCGAGTATACAGTTTAACTCGAACACGACATGTGATCATTCGAGTATACAGTTTAACTCGAACACTACATGTGATCATTCGAGTATACAGTTTAACTCGAACACTACATGTGATAATTCGAGTATACAGTTTAACTCGAACACTACATGTGATAATTCGAGTATACAGTTTAACTCGAACACTTCATGTGATCATTCGAGTATACAGTTTAACTCGAACACTACATGTGATCATTCGAGTATACAGTTTAACTCGAACACGACATGCGATAATTTGAGTATACAGTTTAACTCGAACACGACATGTGATCATTCGAGTATACAGTTTAACTCGAACACGACATGTGATCATTCGAGTATACAGTTTAACTTGAACACGACATGTGATAGTTCGAGTATAAAGTTTAAGTCGAACACGACATTCGATAATTCAAGTACACAGTTTAACTCGAACATAACGTGCGATAATTCGAGTATATCTTTTAACTCGAACACTACATGTGATAATTCGAGTACACAGTTTAACTCGAACATAACGTGTGATAATTCGAGTATACCTTTTAACTCGAACCATTTTCTTGGTACGGATATATCTTATGAAAAGGGCTGAACGGCTGCTTCGTCGTGTTCTTAATATTACTTGATCACTTAAGTATAAATAAATTATCGCTCGAACTCGTCGATAACTCGAATTAACTTACGAGTTCCTTTAGACTTCGATTTAACGCGAGTCCGATGTAGTATACATTTTCTCGACATCTTTCGCCATTAAAGAGCATGTGCAGTCATTTGTTGATGTAAACTTTATAGTCCTACTAATTATCGGACATGATTTGGATTGGAATTTCGTTTTCCTAATTTATACCACACATTTATTTGCTGGTAAGATAACATACATGTATTCGTATTAATTCCTTGAAAGTCAAATACGTGGAAATGGGTTTAATGCATTTCCTCAGTACATACATCCATTTAACACCATCAAAGCATACTGTTCTGATGGATGTGAAGTTTATCTTATACAAAGTCGGGACATACGAAAACGTTGAGTGAATACATTGATAGACTTAGATTGAGTTTACCAATGTATATTATTATAGTGTCAGTCTGTAATGTCTTTTATGTGTTAACCCTATTTAAAATACAAGAAACCAGCAACAGACGACTTTAAACAATTAAGTAACAAAATTTATTTGAAAACCTCAAATGTTCAATAAAGTGTAAAACATTGGGGTTATCAAATAACTTGCTCATTATAAGTAATTCCTCCTTTTATCGCTATATTTTCGAAAGTCGTTCTCTGCAAAAGCGTTTGTATGTGGGAAAGGCTTAATGGATTTTTCTTGATATTCATCAAGTAAAAAAGGACTGCCGTGAAATGAAAATAATCCAAAAAGATTGGCGAATTTTAAGCGAGTTTTTCTTTCTCTTCTTCCCAATGGATTGAGTCAGATATGTTGATGAGGTAACACTTTACAGCCAGAAACGACCTTTTCGAGAACCAGAAGACAATGCTTGGCATTTCAAAGGATTCTACTGTTTCAAAATACAGACGGAGTTCTTGGAATTACGATAAAACTTGACGCTGTAAAATAGACGATATATGTCAATATACTTTGCACAATTTGTATTGAAGAATCGACTCTTTCCATTGTACAGACCACTTGTAGCGCCTCTGCAGTAAGTTTGAAAATATTGTCGCAAAGTATGCAGAAGATGGTTAAAAGAACAAACTTCTTTCTTTCTTGTTTTCTTTTCTGTGGGAATCATGTTTGTTTGTTTGAATGGTACTGTACATCGATTTCAACATTTGCTCAGTTATATCCCGGCGTTTCTAGGTCGAGTACTACTGGTCCATTTTATTCTAACAATTGTTCTAAAACGACAATCCTGTGGGCAAAGGAGATAAAGGTCGGTTATCGTATGACGATACTTAATTCAAACGATAATAACAGGAGTAATTATCTGAAACACGCAAGCGGTATTCGGGGTTTTTACCGACAAGCAACTCTAAATGTGTCAGTGATGTCAATCGAGTAGGTCTTATTTACTTCGGCGTAACTCTTGCGGTTGAGTAAATGAGAAAGTGTGTGACGTTAGCTGAACATTATACTTTTAGACATTCGAATTTGAATGTTTTTAAATTGTTTAACATTTAAACATTTGTTTCAACTGCCGTTTATGCGAATGATTACATTCAAACATTTAACACTAGATTAACTATACGCCAATCGGATTAAAGCAAGTTAGACTTCAGTCATTCTTTAAGTTATTGAATAGCCACTGTTTAGACTTAAGCATCAAATGTCTTACGTGTAATGCCAAGATAACATCACATACTTAAAATAGAGATTCCACCATACAGAAAATAATAATTTGAGCCATCTCGCGAAAAGAACAACATTGTGGACTCTGTGTAAAGTGTAAACCCTGATCAGCCTAAGCATGCCGCACAGGCTTACCCGGATAGACACTTTTCGCTGTGGATTTTCTGTTTCAGGAATCATTTCTCTATGCCTCTTTCCTCGGAAGCGGAATGTGTCCGCCCGGATCAGACTGCGGGAAGTTTTATCAGTGGGGTATAATTCTGTAGTTTGAAACTCGTATATTAAGACATGTGAGAAAGGAAAGTTTAAGCCTGTACTCAGGCGCCATATAGCCGTGCAAGCAACCGTGAAGCATTTTGTGAACGGTTATGTCAGAAGAAAATCATCTGTGCAATTAAGGCATTTCGGGTTATTTCTTTAAATGGCCGAATGACGGTTTCGTAGATATAACTCCGAACAACAACTCACAGACTCGATCTCAGAATATCAATGACCCATTTAAGCTCTTTCGGCGATAGCTGTCTTACGCCAGTTTTGACCTAGATATTAAACAAATGATCTAGACTGTAGACCAATGAAATTTTGTATTCAATGAATAATAGCGAAGAAATAAAGGACGTTAAACGTTTTGATTGGTGCATAGTTAGGTTGGCGATCCTACGAGAGGCACCAATGAGGTGAAGTTTTAAAATGAAATATATACTAACCTTTAATTGTTTTCATTGAGAAAGAAAATACAGTGAAACGAATCAGTGAAAACGAATGAAATATAATATTTAAGAGCGAAACATTCATTATTTATGAAACATGATAAGTTTTAAGTTATTTATCGTCAATTGAAACTAATACACCCCTTGGGAGCCTCGTGTAATATCCAGTCATGTGACGTATTATCGGTCTTGTTCCCTTTCTTAGTGTTTCCTCATATTGATCGACGTTTATCTTTTTCATATTTCTTGTTTCATCTAAAATAAGACCCACATACATGAAATCTGTAACAGATTATTTTGAAAAACATTGAGGCAACGACATGAAAGACGTCTCTGAATGTAAAATTAGTTTATGTTGTGTCGAAAACAATTTTGTGAAAAAAAAGAGAAATTGAGAAATGGATGTGCTTTTGCCATAAAGTTTTCGAATGTCTTCTGCTGCAGATGCGTTAAAATGCGTCTAGATGTGGAGCGGAGATTAAATTCAATGTTTCAACATTCAATTGTTCCACAAAATGCATAGCTAAGCACTATTAACCTTGAGATAAGTCGACGAACTTGTGCGCACATGAACGACAAGAAACATGGGAAAAACAATGGGTTTTTTTAAAACTCGAAATACGAACCGACTCGATTACCCAGAATGCATTTGTCAAGTTGTATACATCCGGTACACCACTATGATTGAGTGATTCAGTCATAAACTTAAGAGATATCAGCGTACCAGAGACATGTTGCTGAGTTTGCAAAATACAAAATATAAACCCAACAGTCCATTAAATATCAGACGACAAAGAAAACTGTCATAGTCTGAATATCAAGAGGTAAATTTGCTGTATGTGTCTTCCGAATTCAAGGCCAACGAATTATAACCCTTATTCTTCTGAATATTTGCATCTGGTATATTTTAACGCTTTTCGACTTGCACACTCATAATAGCATAACGGCAGAAGAAGACTTTTGCTAACGTTAAGGTAATTTAAGAAGTTGCCTCATTTGGCACAATATTGTAAACACCAATCAATAAATACACTTTCATTTGTATATATTTTACTCTTTTTGGAGAGATGTTTTCATTTTCAGTCCTCTGTGGCAGAGTTGATGTACGTGGGAAAGGGTTAATAACATCTTACAAAATAGTGAGTAGCTGTTGCTTAATAGCTATGTAGGAGTCAAGATAACCGTATACCAATAGTAGACGGCAAGAATTACAGGTTGATCTTGACACACTGTTCGCAAGAGTAGTAATACATTACGGCAACTCATTAATAAAAATCAGACCAAAATACTTCGCTGTTCGTATTTTTGACCTGGCGACAACGCATAAAAGGTCTTACTTTAAACATATGTTATTGCCCACAAAATATACATACAGAATAAACATGTTATAGGCAAACGGGTCTGGCCACAAGTTCTCACAACTTAGATACGGCCATCCCCTTTGATTGTTACAAACATTTTTATTGTGTCTCTAAATACGACTTTGATTTTCATTTTTAAGTTAAGTTTTTAGAGACAAAACATAGTCCGGTTAGGGGCAACGTTTCCAGGGTAGTGTGTCACACGAGAACAGCCATATCCGAGGCAGGATAAGACTGGGCACGACAAACACAAAACCGCCGAATTGCATAAAAGGTCGTTTCGAATTGACCCTTTACACTTAAACAATTGAGAGCACGGGCTTGGTTTTATGTCCAATAAAATCGCACGACACATTAAACGTCCGTGCTCTAAAATAGGAACACTTGAAAATCACCGCTTCTCTTTTTCGTTTACTTATATGGGTTATCTTACCTGTTTTATACCGCAATATTTGGTAAGCGACAATTTGATAGCCTGACGATGTTTAGGTCTTGTTTAAACGAGATTGACATTACGGCGTACGTAAATAAAAATTGAAAGGACGTACGTACGGCCATACCAGGTTATTCATAAAATATATATAAAATATAATACCCTAGACAAATTGGCTCTTCAAATCTCGTACTGATGAATACGAATTTATGAGGTGAAATGCAGCCGCTTGATTGGCTGCATGACACAAACCTCATGCTATACGACAATCGCAGTGTAGTTGCGGCGGAAATCGTGGTGCATGCTTTATGAAGTTTCAATAGACACTTTGCCCAGGGCATCATATATGTTATGAATTGCCTTGGTACCAAGGATGGTATAGTTGGGATAGGACAAGTGGTTAAGTATCATACACTACAAAAATACGATGCCAATGTAGACGTCCGCCCTTTCACACGTTTAATTAAATTAATCGTTTAATAGGCGCCACAATTCGCCTGATTAGTTTATAAAGTGTTGCCAGTCACTTCTTAAATGCATCACAGCTTCATCAAGCAGTTAAAATTAATCCAAATCATTGAATTATTGTATAAAAATCAAAACCAAACTGCATGTGCTTCGTGACTTAATGCCGTTTGGCTGCATATGAAATAGAATAAGCACGTTTATAAATAGCTTACAAATATATATAATTCTATCACGGGATGTGACAAATTATTATTTCCTAGTAAGAAATAATTCCAATGTCAATAGTCCAACTGATACAAAATGACGTCACGTATATGACGTAACCACCTTCATCACTTTCTCTGAAAAGGACAATTACAGGCCTTTTCAAACAACGAAGATACAGGTGAGATAACTCGTAACTAACTAACTAACTCTGCATTGTTTGCCACTAAGAAATTTTATTTTACCAAATTTCCTGTTGGACGGAAATATGGTGTGGCCACTTTTTAACATCGAAGAGTCGACTTTGTTTAACCTAAATACAACGTTTATTACCAGAAATGACATGAGCTCCTGCACTCAGGTGAGCGTTATAGGGCACCTACTTTGCGTATGCCAATCTCATAATATTTACTATGCAGTGGCGGATTATGGCGGGGGCCCGTAGGGTAGGTGCGACGAAACATGTTAATGTGTAAACTTATGAGCTCTTGCATTCAGGTAAGCGTTATAGGGCTCCTACTTTTGCGAATGCCAATCTCATAATATTTACTATGGAGTGGCGGATTCACCTGGGGGCCCGTAAGGTCCATGCGACGAAACATGTTAATGTGTATACTTATGAGCTCTTGCATTTAGGTGAGGGTTATAGGGCTCCTACTTTGCGAATGCCAGTTTCATAATGATTACTATGTGTGATATGATCTGTTAACTTCTTAACAATAACCACATAAATATAAGCTGCAATTGTAATTTCCTTTCACATTTTCCCTTCTTCTCCATTTTCTTCCTGCAGCCCCATGCCGTCAGCACTATATAGTGCTTTGATTATATATGTTGAATTAACATTGTGCACATAGTTGTCTTGAATTTATCTGTGTAATATATATTGTATTGTACCGATATAGTTCACAAGAAACTTCGTATTTATTTAACGTTACTTCAACAATTATTAAGTTATAATAAGTCGTTTGCTGGATAGACTTAAGTTTCCCTTTCTACTGATCTATTTATCCTGACAACAGCTAGTCCGTCGTACCGGCAACCCAACGGCCAATAGCGCCAGTGAGAGAAAGCCGTTACCTCAATATTCAACGTCATTGGTATACCCCGGCCGAGCATCAAATCCGCGACCTCGTGCCATATACTATTTTAGATCCATCAGTTGGTCAACCCGTTAGAGCTCTAGATAAGGGGCGTTTTGCATGTTCTAAACTCCTTATTTGACCTTATTACCCTAGTGTGTGGGGGTACTCAAAGGAATTGTCTCATTGAGAAGATTCTTTTGAGTACCCACATCAAAGGATTTGGTCGGATGATATGAGAGCTATTGTGGGGAAAAGATATGTATACGCCTCCTTATCTGGACCTCTATAATAGAACCCTCTGAGGTTTTACAATAATGTAACATAGATATCTGTAAAAGTGCAAGTATAAATGTATACCAAATTTGAATACATCATAGAAAAATGAGATATTGCTCAATTTGAGGAATTTCTTCTTCCCTTTTGAAAATGTCTTTTACATTCATCTGCTGCGAATGCTCATGGGTTGTCTGGTTTAAGAAAATTGTTTAATATTCAACTCTTTCCCACATACAACAAATCTGCAGCAGAAGACTTATATACCGAAATTATATAGGCAAACACACGGCAAAGCTCTATTAATTTAGGTATACTTACTGAAAAGAGTTAAAATATTATGGCAAAATGAAAAATTGCTCGTTTTTAGCAATTTCTCATTTTGTCACAATGTTTTCAAAATTCGTCTGCTGCAGATGCTTCAACATCTGTCTACAGGTGAGAAAGGGTTAAGAGACAATTATATTATCTGTACAATTATGGTGTTTAATTGGTTATTAATTATAGTTATCATAATTAGTAAATATATAATACGTGTCATTGTATTCATAATAAATTATAACTTAATGTCACGAAAATTCGACAAAACGATAACTCGAATGAATATAAGCGGTTCCATGAGAAAGCCAACCTTATGGAATCTGCGTAATGTATCTAACCAGATCAGCCTGCACAGTCTGCGCAGGCAAGTCCGGGCCGACACATTCCGTTTCAGGGGAACAGGGGTATGGAGTAATGATTCCTGAATCAGGAAATCCACAGGAGGCAAAAAGTGCCTGTCCGGATTAGACTGCGCGGCATTCTTAGGCTGATCCGGGTCGATACTTTACGCATAGGCTAACAATGTTGGTTTTCTCGCGGAACGGCTCATATATACTTTAACTTGAATCATTTCCCGGAACGTCCATCCATCTATGGAATACATAATTTAACAATCCGAACTGCTTCCGTGTTATGCCATTGCTAATCATTTACCGGAACGTCTATCCGTCTATGGAATACATAGTTTAACCATTCGAACTGCTTTCGTGTTATGACATGAATAGGATTGTCTAGCTGACCTGCTGTTGAGTTTGAACATTAAGTGCACATCCATGACAAATATAATTACAAAACTGATGAGTAAACAAGAGCTATCCGTTAGACAGCGCTCGACTATTCCACCGTTTATGAGTTACTGAGATGCGGACTATTATATATGTAGTTGCATGAACAACATTAACCATAACTTCTAATTCAAATAATGTTGGGTGATAATTTGCATAATATGCAGGAAACAGTGGTGTAAGTAGTTACTGGGACCATGGACTCTTAATGTAGTTGCAATAAAAACGTTAACAATAACTGTTAAGTCAAATAATGTAGGGTGATAATTAAGATAGAGTTTAGTAAATAGTTACATAGAAATTGAATATTAATATAGTTGCACGCAAAACATTAACAATAACTTTTAAGTCAAATAATAAAGGGTGATAATTAAGATAGAGTTACGTAAGTAGTTGCATAGAAATTGACTATTAATATAGTTGCACGCAAAACATTAACCAGAATCTAAGAAAGAAAGGCCTATAATTAATATTAAACGCAGGATATAGTTATCGACCTTGTTCATGTACATAAGGTGGTTGGTAAGCCTTGTAGAAATGTCCAATGCAATACATCAAGTTATAACCAAGTTATTGTGTAATGGATGCACTAAGACCCAAAATCTTCAGGCGCGGTTTACTATTATATATATGTGAATAATTCGACAGGATACACGTTCAAGTGATGAGAAGTACTTATCAATTTCATAATGGTTTAATTTGACCACGTCACACGAAATCCGATCTTCGGAACTTTAGCGACCTGCGAAGATCCAGGTCAACATGCTCTCCTGCTAGCCGTACACACATCACAGAAATACAGGGAGAGCATACAGTTATACGACGCAAATTTCAACTCAACAGTTACAGTTCGGCAATTTAAAATTGTCATTAATGCATTATGAACGCCATAACAATACATAACATACATTTTGTTGGCATTCAATTTACAAACTATGTAGCCATTAATAAGAAAATAACAAAGTTGAAGTCATTGAGAAGACCATCACATCTTTTTAATTCTTGTTTCCAAGAAGAACATTATATAATGTCAGCGTATATATGCGTAATATACGCAATTGTAATTTAATCATAATTGCCAATGATTCCAGAACATTTAACAGTCGATGTCCGGATTACCGAGACTCAGTTTCATTTCCCATAGTTATTATTCAGCATTGTGAACTTTGCGTAAAGTATCGACCAGGATCAGCCTGAGCATGTCGCGCAGGCTAACCCGGACAGACACTTTTCGCCTATTGTGGATTTACTGTTTCAAGAATCATTACTATATACCTCTTTCCCCCTTGAGACGGAATGTTTCGGCTCTGATTAGCCTTGGCGGATTGCGCAGGCTAATCTGGGCCGTTACATTACGCAGAATCCATAATGTTGGTTTTCTCGTTGAACGGCTCAATTATTGTAATACGACTCTGGTGAAACAGAAAGAAAACAGAGGCTGAACGAGTGAAGATAACAGGTTCGACAAAAAACTTGCACTACAAAATAAATAAATCACGACTTACCTTTAGTAATGCAATAAAATCCAAAAACATTAATACACTTTGATCTCCGAGCACCGAATGATACGAGCAGACAACGTTATCCTTTAAAACAAACAACATACAGGTGCAGCGACATAGAGCAGAAGTAGATATCTATTATAATACACACTATTGTGAAATGTAAAAATCTGTTTCGATTTCTGAATATGAAATTCTATAGTTTATTAACATTGCAAAACACGAATAAATGTATACCCCTTGTTCAACATCATTATGCTGCTTTAAATATCACAATGAAATAAAAACTTATTAACGCGTAAAAAATCCACTCACTTGTTAACTTAACGATGCAATCAAATAAATAAATCAAACACATAAAAAAGAAATGATTGCAGGAGAGAGAACAAACGCAGACGATAGTCAATCGACGTGTCCTTACATCATTCTAATTCTATTCTGTTCTGGAAGAGCCCGTGTATTTATTCCGGAATGCGCTAACACACTAACGTTTCTATTGTCAACCCCGCCAATTACCAGTATTTTCCTTCTCGCGTCGTTAATTACATGTTTACAATGACCACTAGAAGCAACGTCTGCCGCCTCTGAATTCGCCTCTGAGGGTTACTATTGCTTCAATAGACCGCACTCTATCGAAGGCGTCATTATTAACAGCGAGTTTATTGGCAGGAGAAAGGTATGATGATACAGTAAGGTGTTTAAACAGTGCTTGTCTTTTTTTCTCTCTCGCAGATATCGCAACGTTTTTGTTGTGTATCGCGTCAATTGTTCCTAAGGGATATCCAATTGTATCTCTCTGAAAAAGAAGGAAACACTGATCGTTATAACTTTATTAACATTTCTCTCCGATATAGACGACTTCAGACATTTGTTTAGCAGATGACGTCAGAAAACATTGCAGACAAAGCAAATGGTATCGATAGCGAGCGACTTTAATCTTTAGTCAGGCTCTAGCAATTTCAGACCAATGTTCATTTTTTTATGAAATGCTTACCAAGTTTTATACCTTCACACGTGAAACCACTATAACATTGAAAACACTTATAACATTGAAAACATTTATAACATTGAAAACTCGTATTGACATTGAAAACACTTATAACATTTAAAACACTTATAACATTGAAAACACTTATAACATAACATTGAAAACACTTATAACATAACATTGAAAACACTTATAACATTGAAAACACTTATTTGAAAACACTTATAACATTGAAAACACTTATAACATTTAAAACACTTATGACATTGAAAACACTAACATTGAAAACACTTATAACATTGAAAACTCGTATTGACATTGACTACTTCGCAGTCGTTGTACATATCGACAGAATTGTCTTATTCTTCTGTTAGAAAAATACGGATCCGTCATTTTGTATCGAAACCTTTTAAAAATCTGATCCGAGAAAGGATCTGGATGTTAAACTGCCCTAAATTAAAACATTCGATAACCTCTATATGAGGTATCATTTGAAAGAAATACTTCATCGTGATTGGAATAGAAATCCTGGCAAAACGAACCATTTCTTATTTACAAGAGTTATCTCATATCAGCCTAGGTGGGCCAGTCTTTATAGAGACACAGGCTGTTAACCAAGGGATTGTGGGTTCTAGCTCGGCCAACATAAATTCCGACGTATGAAAAGAGTACCTTTGTCTTCCACCAATGGGGTCACAATCTATGTGGAAGAGCAGTCAGTTGCTTCGAAAGTATGTTGTGTGGAGAACAGTTGTAAAAAAGCCACGATTGGATGAACTCACCGCCTTGATATTACTAAAACAGTGTTGAAAACGGCGTTAGGCACCAATCAATCAATCTCTCATATCAAGATTCAACTATTTTATTGTATTAATTTCTAACAGCTTTCTAATAAGAGATAATACGATAAGTGATACATGATAGATATTCTAATGGTATTATACACACACAGTTCAAGTGTCGTATGTTCTTCTTGTTTCTGTATACATGACATGACAGATATTATAATGGAATTAAACACACACAGTTCATGTATCTTACGTTTATCTTATTCCTGTATGCATTACATGATATATATTCTATGGTATTATACACACACAGTTCATGTATCTTACGTTTGTCTTATTTCTGTATACATGACATGACATATATTATAATGGAATTATACACACACAGTTCATGTATCTTACGTTTGTCTTATTTCTGTATACATGACATGACATATATTCTAATGGAATTATACACACACAGTTCATGTATCTTACGTTTGTCTTATTTCTGTGTACATGACATGACAGATATTCTAAAGGAAACATACATACACAGTTCATGTATCTTACGTTTGTCTTATTTCTGTGTACATCGTTATTGCTAAACATCAGATAACATACACACGGTTTAGAATTGAAACCTTTCCGTTATATTCTAATTTAAATTTCACATTTGTTTTGTAATGAACTAATTAAACTCATCTTAATGAATTCGAAATAAAATCACCTAAGGCAGTGTTGAAACAAATTACTTTTAATAAAGCTTAATTGGATTTAAATTGAATTTAACTCAATTAATTAGAATGAATACCGAAATAAGATATCCTTGGGCAATGATATGACAAAAACGGCGTAAGGTAGCGTGACGTCCTTAAAACCCTTCCCACATGCGACGTTTATTGGCGAAACTGCAGCTGACGGAATTTGTAATAATTATTGCAGGAGGAGAACTTGCTCATAATTATAACAAAAAGTTCTCCATTTTCAACAATGTTTTCTTATCCATTATACAATTGTAATTGTCTTTTATAAAAAGTGTCCATTATTTCCCTCTAATGTTTTCTATGCATATTATTTATACCTTTTTCTTTGTCAGCTAAGGACGCCTTGGTGCAGGGATTTCTTGGGAAAATAAGGAATACGGAGAAATTTTTCCATTAATCGAAATTGTTTTCTTCTCTTTCGGAAACGTCTAGTTTCATATGTCATTATCACTTGGACAACGTCACACTTAAAACTGACCCTCGGAATTTTTGTGACCAACGCAGTACCAGATCAGCCTGCGACTTCAGCATTCTGGTCAGAATATTTCCATATTCGCAATTAAGCCATACAATATTCCACGAAACCCTGTCGAGAAATGTTATAGCCAAAAACCGAAACAGAAGTTTGAAGCGTGGTCGGCATTGTTATCATCCCTTTCCAACTTCCAACACATTTTGACATATCTGCAGCTGTTTAAAACATTGTGACTAAAGGTAAAATTGCTCCAAAACAAAAACAGAGGATACTCCTTTTCCAAAAATGTTTTCAACTCTATTGGCTTATTAATTTTTTTTATTGTTCACTTTGTATTTTAAGATTGTGCTGATTATTTGTTGTGTCAGTTGGAAATGGCTAACTTGATATAGGAGCCGTCCCGCGAGAAAACCAACATTATGGTCTCTGCGTAATGTATCGACCAGATCAGCCTGCGCAGTCCGCGCAGACTGATCGGGGACGACACATTCCGTCCCATTTGGAAGGAGGTATGGATTAATTATTCCTGCAACAAAACATCAACAGGAGGCGAAAAGTGTCTATTCGGGTTAGCCTGCGCAGCATTCTTATGCTGATCTGGGTCGATACATTACGCAGAGGCCATAATGTTGGTTTTCTCGCGAGACGGCTCAAATATACAAATGTAT
>JAUELF010234999.1:0-13151 GCA_031471495.1 Clinocardium nuttallii
AGCGGTATAATGTAAGATAGGTGTTAAAAGACGAGTGTCGACTAATCCACCCCTATTGGAATAGCGGTATAATGTAAGATAGGCGTTAAAATACGAGTGTCGACCAATCCGTACCTATTGGAATAGCGGTATAAAGTAAGATAGGTGTTAAAAATCGAGTGTCGACCAATCCGTCCCTATTGGAATTGCGGTATACGGCAAAATAGGTGTGAAAAGACGAGTGTCGACTAATTCGTCCCTATTGGAATAGCGGTATAAAGTAAGATAGGTGTTAAAAATCGAGTGTCGACCAATCCGTCCCTATTGGAATAGCGGTATACGGCAAAATAGGTGTGAAAAGACGAGTGTCGACTAATTCTTCCGTATTGTAATAGCGGTATAATGTAAGATAGGTGTTAAAAGACGAGTGTCGACTAATCCGCCCCTATTGGAATAGCGTTATAATGTAAGATAGGTGTTAAAAGACGAGTGTCGACTAATCCACCCCTATTGGAATAGCGGTATAATGTAACATAGGTGTTAAAAGACGAGTGTCGACTAATCCACCCCTATTGGAATAGCGGTATAATGTAAGATAGGTGTTAAAAGACGAGTGTCGACTAATCCACCCCTATTGGAATAGCGGTATAATGTAATATAGGCGTTAAAAGACGACTGTCGACTAATCCACCCCTATTGGAATAGCGGTATAATGTAAGATAGGTGTTAAAAGACGAGTGTCGACTAATCCGTCCCTATTGGAACAGCGGTATAACGCAAGATAGGTGTTAAAAGACGAGTGTCGACTAATCCGCCCCTATTGGAATAGCGGTTTATTGTACGATAGGTGTTCAAAGACGATTGTCGACCAATCCGTCCCTATTGGAATAGCGGTAAAAGCCAATATAGGTGTTAAAAGACGAGTGTCGACCAATCCGTCTCTTCTGGAAAAGCGGTATAAGGTAAGATAGGTGTTAAAAGACTAGTGTCGCCTAATCCGTCCCTATTGGAATAGCGGTGTAAGGTAAAATTTGTGTTAAAGACGAGTGTCGACTAGTCCGTCCCTATTGGAATAGCGGTATAAGGTAAGATAGGTGTTAAAAGACGAGTGTCGACTAATCTGTCCCTATTGGAATAGCGGTGTAAGGTAAGATTTGTGTTAAAGACGAGTGTCGACTAGTCCGTCCCTATTGGAATAGCGGTATAAGCTAAGATTGGTGTTAAAGACGAGTGTCGACTAATCCGTCCCTATTGGAATAGCGGTATAAGGTAAGATTGGTGTTAAAAGACGAGTGTCGACTAGTCCGTCCTTATTGAAAAAGCGGTATAATGTAAGATAGGTGTTAAAAGACGAGTGTCGACCAATCCGTCCGTCCCTATTGGAATAGCGGTATAAGGCAAGATAAGTGTTAAAAGCCGAGTGTTGACTAATCCGTCCCTATTGGAATAACGGTGTAAGGTAAGATAGGTGTTAAAATACGAGTGTCGACTAATCCGTCCCTGTTGGAATAGCGGTATAAGGCTAGAAGGTGTTAACATACGAGTGTCGACTAATCCGTCCCTGTTGGAATAGCGGTATACGGTAAGATAGATGTTAACAGCCGAGTGTCGACTAATCCGTCCCTATTGGAATAGCGGTATAATGTATGATAGGTGTTAAAAGACGAGTGTTGACCAATCCGTCCCTATTGCAATAGCGGTATAAGACAAGATAAGTGTTAAAAGCCGAGTGTCGACTAATCCGTCCCTATTGGAATAGCGGTATAATGTAAGATAGGTGTTAAAAGACGAGTGTCGACTAATCCGTCCCTTTTGGAATAGCGGTATAATGTAAGATAGGTGTTAACAGACGAGTGTCGACTAATCCGTCCCTTTTGGAATAGCGGTATAAGGCATTATATGTGTTAAAAGACGCTTGTCGAACAATCCGTCCGTCCCTATTGGAATAGCGGTATAATGCAAGATAAGTGTTAAAAGCCGAGTGCGACTAATCCGTCCCTATTGGAATAGCGGTATAATGTACGATAGGTGTTAAAAGACGAGTGTCGACCAATCCGTCCTTCCCTATTGGAATAGCGGTATAAGGCAAGATAAGTGTTAAAAGCCGAGTGTCGACTAATCCGTCCCTATTGGAATAGCGGTATAAGGCTAGGTAAGGTATTAAATACGAGTGTCGACCAATCCGTCCCTATTGGAATAGCGGTATCATGTAAGATATGTGTTAATAGACGAGTGTCGACCAATCTATTGGAATAGCGGTATAAGGCAAGATAAGTATTAAAAGCCGAGTGTCGACTAATCCGTCCCTATTGTAATAGCGGTATAAGGCAAGGTAAGGTATTAAATACGAGTGTCGACTAATCCGTCCCTATTGGAAAAGCGGTATGTGTAGTCATGTTTTATAACAGAATAAATAAAAGTAATGTGTAGCCGTGTATTATAACAGAATAAACAATTGTTATGTGTAGTCATGTATTATAACAGAATAAACAAAAGTTTTGTGTAGGCGTGTGTTATAACCGACTACATAAAAGTTATATGTAGCCATGTACTATAACAGAATAAACAAAAGTTATGTGTAGCCGTGTATTATAACAGAATAAACAAAATGTATGTGTAGTCATGTATTATAACAGGATAAAGAAACGTTATTTGTAGCCGTGTATCATAACAGGATAAACAACAGTTATGTGTAGCCATGCAATTTAACAGGATAAACAAGATTGATGTGTAGCCATGTATTTAAACAGGATTAACAAAATGTAACAGGATAAACAAACGTTATTTGTAGTCGTGTATTATAACAGGATAAACAACAGTTATATGTAGCCATGCATTAAAACAGGATAAACAAAATGTATGTGTAGCCATGTATTATAACAGGATAAACAAACGTTATTTATAGCCGTGTATTATAACATGATAAACAACAGTTAGGTGTAGCCATGCATTATAACAGGATAAACAAAATGTATGTGTAGTCATGTATCAGAACAGGAAAAACGAAAGTTGTGTGTAGCTATGTTTTATAAAAGGATAAACAAAAGTTATGTGTTGCCATGTGTTATAACAGGATAATACAACATAGTTTAAAGTCGTTGATAATTACGGGATAAACATATGTTATTCTTATCAGATAAACATGTTATTTTATTTTAACTGTGGTTTTTTACAGGATAAACACATTTTCATTATAGTCCTAAACCATGCATATGTGTTGTTTATTGGAAAGAGAAAAACGATGAAGAGTCTTACCTTAAAAAATTCACTGTTGGAAACAATGAATTGATACTGATATATCGCACTTATATTTCTGAATTTATATGCGTGAACAACTTAGGCGTATATTTAAATTCATTATCATACGCAAGGTATCGGGATTGTCCCTTTGGTACAACGACCTGAGATACGGCTTTTCTTCTTGAAATAGATAACAGGTGTTATTTGCATATACCTTTTAATGTGTAGTTGTTCGCAAATGTATTTTTAAGCCGTATGCAGGTTCGAATTAAGCAATAACTAAAATACTTCCAACAATGTAATGTATTTTTAAGCCGTATGCAGGTTCGAATTAAGCAATAACTAAAATACTTCCAACAATGTAATGTATTTTTATCCAAAATCACGAAACAATTTGTTTGAGACTTACCGATTGGTATTACCAATGAGCTAACAGTCTATGTGGAAATCAGCCGGTTGCTTAGAAATTATGTTGTGTGGAGTACTGACTGGTATGAGAAAGCCAGGAAACACGTGCGTAGGTGAACTTTCCGCCGTGGTATACATGTAACTAAACAATTATTGAAAACGGCCCTAAACCGCAATCAAGTGATGCAATTATCGGCAATGAAGCGTACCCACCGAGATAATGCTTATGATTCGCAGCGGAGAGTAAGTAAATTGGACCCTGCATGTTTTGCTTTGGCAGTTCGACGAACATGTGCCCTCGCGACGATATATATGACCAATCACGAGGACACCTGCATCGTAGGGTAGCAGGTTCGGGGTAAGATGCAGCGTAATTCCAGAACTGTCTGTCCAGCCTTTGACAAATCCTGAGTTACTCCAATGTAAATATAAAGTTATTAAGTAAATAGTATTTGCCCGTTACTATTCGGGTTTGAATTACCACATCAAAGGTCCAGTAGGATTAATACAATTTTTTTTTTATCTAAGTGTACGTCTGATTGTTGCCGGAATCACTATGTAAGTGATCAAACACCGTTATGTAGCTACTATAAATTAAATCATTATAACTATGCACAAGGACTGATATGAAGTTGGAAACATTAGCATGATATTTTTCGATGAAAAGTTTATATTCCCCTCCAAAGAATAATCCCAAAGTAGGTATTTTACGAAATAAGCTTACGTCAAGCATAGCTACTTCGTAAGCTGTTTCACTGCGGCTTAATATTCAATATTTTCCAACAGCCCATGCTGCAATTGTTTGGTTACAGGCTCTAGATCCCTGTAGAAATGCTGTCGTTTACCTAAGATTCTAACACGTTGACAAGTTCTCTTCTAAACACAAAGATGGATTTCAGCGTGATCTAAATGTAGTATGTCAATCTAAATTTCCGGAACTATTTTTGGCAGTTGAAATTACCTCCCGCGTATTTTTTCATACCCCGTTTCTAAGTGTGCATGCGTTAATACGTTGGGTTTGACATTTGAATGAAATCACGAGCTTTTGTTGTTGGAAAGTTGAATAGTCACGGTGACGTAATTGCTTTAAATGACGTCATTCACAACATTTTTGACGCGCATGCCGTGTAACAACATACTGTTTACCGGCCGTAAGCGTTGTGTTAGAATGAGATAGTAACAAATTGCCCATGATGAGTTTAAGAACAATAAAAGAAAGTATAATACAAATAAAATGTTCATAGACTGTTAATAAAACTGATTTCAAAATGTTGTGTTAGTTGAACAAATCGAATATTTCCAAAACAAATACAATTGGGAGTAAAGATAGAATAACCTACACGTAATTTTATCAAGGAAAACAACGTCATGTCAAAACATAGTTCCCCCTAAATTTGTATCCCTTTAAGTTCTAAAAATGTGCTAGAATTAAAATAGATCGCATTTTGCGCGATATATCGGCTCTTATATCACGATGTGTCGTCCAGATACGTATAAATTAATCACTCATGCCATTCGGCCTTCGTGATTAATAACTACACACCTGAACTCCAAATTGTGATATACGAGCCGATATTACACTCAAAATGAGATATATTATCTAATTATTCAACTGTCGACAGTCAAATTGTTTTTTCGCTGTTTTCAACATTTATTCAGTCATACCACATATCTCATATCAGCTCTCCATGCTATAGTCTTGCCAAGCAACTGACTGAATGTCCATGTAGAAAGTTAGTCCATTGGTGGATATAGAATGCCGCTTGTCACATTGCCTTCGTCGGAAATAGTGTTGTCCGAGCTCTGGAAACGAGCTCTGTGCTCAGAAATGAACTACATACTCAGGCTCTTCAGGTTCCAAAACGATAACAAATCATACTTAGAATGAGTGCTGAAGCATGTTGTTGGTAAGATGCAAATTATTTCTCTAAATTGACCAATCAGAAATCTTATTTGGAGTAAGGAATTCTGAGCACTGAGAACGTTTTCAGAGCTTGATAGTTTCCGGGCCTAAAAGGCCAATTTCGAGAATGTTTTGCTTCTAACAAGAAAGACTCTTGAGAAAATATTCTTAGTAGCGAGTCAACTTTTATAGTTTTGGTGTTACATCCTGCCGTCATCGTCACATGATTTCATATCGTCCGGGTCGGCTTCGATTCCCCGATGTAAGCTGTACAGGGATGAAACAAACAATTATCATTAGCACCTTAACCGTGGTCAATGACAATTTTATCTATGATTAATATGCGACCAGTGTGAAATTTAGATCAGCATCTGCCCATGAACCGTTCTCAAATACAAACTAATCTATGATAAATGTGCGACCAGTATAATTTACAGATCAACCCTTTACCGTGCTCAATGACAAACTAAATGATGATAAATGTGCAATCGGTGTAAATTTCAGATTAACAGGTGCCCCTTACCGTTCTCAAGGTCTTACTAACCTATGATATATGTGCGACCAAGTGTAAATTTCCGATCAAAATGTGCCCCCCGTACCGTGCACAAGGACAATCTTATCTGTGATAAATGTGCGACCAGTGTCAATTTCAGATCAACAAGTGCCCCTTACCGTTCTCAAGGTCTTACTAATCTGTGATAAATGTGCGACCAGTGTCAATTTCAGAACAACATTTGCACCTTTTCTATGCTTAGGACATACTATTCTATGATAAATGTGCGACCAGTGTCAATTTCAGAACAACATTTGCCCCTTTTCTATGCTTAGGACATACTTATCTATGATAAATGTGCGACCAGTGTCAATTTCAGATCAACAGTTGCCCCTTTTCTATGCGTAGGACATACTTATCTGTGATAAATGTGCGACCAGTGTCAATTTCAGATCAACAGTTGCACCTTTTCTATGCGTAGGACATACTTATCTATGATAAATGTGCGACCAGTGTCAATTTCAGATCAACAGGTGCCCCTTTTCTATGCTTAGGACATACTTATCTATACCAAGCCTCCTATGTTTGATTGGTTCATTCCTGGTGTTCTCATACCAGAACCCGACACAACAGACAAGTTGATTTTCAACATAGACTGTTAACCCGTTGCTGGAAGACGCAAGATGCATGTCACAGTGACATTTGTCAAAGTTTGGAAAGAATGCTGACTGAGCTGGGGTTATAATTCACAACCACCGGATTGACAGCCCGCGTCCTTCCTCATAGGAACCACGGTATAAAGCAGAATAAGGATCAAAATACAAGTGTCGACCAATTCCTTCCCATCTGTGCTTGAGCTATCATTAAATGGGATTAATGCCCCGAAAGTCGGGCTGATAGTTATTATCCAGACAAGACACAAGTAAGAAAGGCAATAACTTTGGAATAAGTTATGGTTCATGTACACTGCACCCCCTCTCATTCTGCTTTACCATTAAATGAAGTTTTGTTAAATACCATCCAGTGGATTTCAAGTTTTTCTCCTGACAAAACAGTAACAAAGTTAAAAAGACTCTGTTAGTAGCTAAAAAAGAGTTATGTTGCTTGTACACTGCACTTCCCCTCGTTGTGCTTTACCATTGTATGAACTTTTATTAAGTTCCATTCAGTAGTTTTAAAGTGTTTCTCTGGACAAGAACAAAAGTAATACATGGCTTTAGCTTTAAAACTACAAAATGGAATTCAACAAAACTTCATACAACGGTGCAGTGAACAAGAACAACTATATGCTAGCTTATTACAGAGTTAATCGCCGGACAATGAAGAAGTAAACAAAATGGCAATAACTCTGTTATTAGGTAAAATAGAGTTATAGTTCTTCTTAATTGCATGTCCTTTCATTGTGCTCTACCATTGTATGAATGTTAATTTAATTCCATGCTTTGTTTTAAAGTTATTCACCAGACAAGAACAAGTAAGATACGGGCAATGACTCTATAATTAGCTAAACTAGTGTACATTGCACTTCTTCTCACTGTTATCTACCATTATTCTCCGGACAAGAAAAAGGAAAACAATGAAGTAAACCATTAATCAGTTATGGTTCCTGTTCACTACACTTCCACTCACTGTGTTGTAGCATCGTATGAATCTTTCAAGTTATGATCAATACAAGGAAATATGCAACGGACCGACCGCCCGGCAAAACGATCGCCCGACCAACCGACCACAGGGTGCATCCAATTTACCCCTTTCAACTTCGTTTTTCGGGGGTATAACTACGGTTTTAGGAAAGTAAAGCTTAACAGACGAGTGTCAAGCAAGCTTTTCATATTGGAGCCACTGTGTTAGGCATGATAAAAGGTTAAAGTACAAATGTCGACCAAGCCTTCTTATTTGATCCACTGTGTTAGGCAGGGTAATGGTTAAAATACAAGTGTCGACCAAGCCTTTCTTATTTGATACACTGTGTTAGGCAGGACAATGGCTAAAATACAAGTGTCGACCAAGCCTTTCTTTTTTGGGCCACTGTGTTAGGCAGGGTAATGGCTAAAATACAAGTGTCGACCAAGCCTTTCTTATTTGATACACTATGTTAGGCATTACAATGGCTAAAATACAAGTGTCGACCAAGTTTTTCTTATTTAATGCACTGTGTTAGGCAGGACAATGGCTAAAATACAAGTGTCGACCAAGCCTTTCTTATTTGATACACTATGTTAGGCAGGACAATGGCTAAAATACAAGTGTCGACCAAGTCTTTCTTATTTGATACACTATGTTAGGCAGGACAATGGCTAAAATACAAGTGTCTACCAAGTCTTTCTTATTTAATACACTGTGTTAGGCAGGACAATGGCTAAAATATAATTGTCGACCAAGCCTTTCTTATTGGTTCCACTGTGTTAGGCAGGGCAATGGCTAAAATACAAGTGTCGACCAAGCCTTTCCTATTGAAGCCACTATGTTAGGCAGGGCAATGGCTATAATACAAGTGTCGACCAAGCCTTTCTTATTTTATACGCTGTGTTAGGCAGGGCAATGGTTAAAATACAAGTGTCGACCAAGTCTGACTTATTTGATCCAATGTGTTAGGCAGGGTAATGGTTAAAATACAAGTTTCGACCAAATCTTTCTTATTTGGGCCACTGTGTTAGGTAGGGTATCGATTAAAACTTAAAATAAAGTGTCGAACATGTGTTTCTTATTGGATCCACTGTGTTAGGCAGGGTATTAGTTAAAATACAAGTGTCGACCAAGCGCTTCTTATTGGAGCCACTGTGTTAGGTAGGGTATCGATTAAAACTTAAAATAAAGTGTCGACCAAGCTTTTCTTATTGGAGCCACTGTGTTAGGTAGGGTATTAGTTAAAATACAAGTGTCGAACAAGCCTTTCTTATTGGATCCACTGTGTTAGGCAGGGTATTAGTTAGAAAAGACGTGTCGACCAAGCTTTTCTTATTGGAGCCACTGTGTTAGGCAGGGTATTAGTTAAAATACAAGTGTCGACCAAGCTTTTCTTATTGGAGCCACTGTGTTAGGCAGGGTATTAGTTAAAATACAAGTGTTGAAAAAGCCTTTCTTATTGGAGCCACTGTGTTAGGCAGGGTATTAGTTAAAATACGATTGTCGACCAAGCCTGACTTATTGGAGCCACTGTGTTAGGCAGGGTATTAGTTAAAATACAAGTGTCGACCAAGCCTTTCTTATTGGAGCCACTGTGTTAGGCAGGTTATTAGGTAAAATACAAGTGTCGACCAAGCCTTTCTTATTGGAGCCACTGTGTTAGGCAGGGTATTAGTTAAAATACAAGTTTCGACATTGTTAAACGGTGTAATGCAGGAACAGAAATGTTATTACGAGTGTTGCCCAAGACTTCCTTACTGGAACAACGGTGTAAGAAACTAGCACATATGTTCGGCGAATAACCCCGTATCATTATGCGCGATCCAAAAGGTAATTGAGAGAATGTTAATATTCGCTTTGGTAAGTAAACATGCTCTTTAGTACCATGCGAAAGCTTTTTGACTGAGATATATTAATATACGCACAAAGTGGGAGCTACAAAGAAATAATGCAAACAAACTTTCGTTGAAAGTAAGCACCTATGTAGAATCAGTACAAAACGCGACTGGTGAAAAAGGGATATTGTCGCCTGTGAAGATAGCGTAATCTAAGTTGTTTGATTGTTTGGGGCTTAACGCTTTTTTCAATATGTTTGCAGTAATTAAACGGCGACCGCTTCACCTACTCATGTCTTTTCTAGTTTTCTCACACCATTAATGCACACAACATACTTTCCAAGTAACTGGCTGCTTTTCCACATCGACTGTGAAAGACAAATAACGCTTGTAATAGTGACTTTTGTCAAACTTGGGAAAGAATGTTATTCGAGCTTGGAATTAAACTCACAACCTCTGGATTGACAACCCGCGTCGCTAAAAAAGGTTAAAGTGTCCTACAAGGGGAAAGAGAAGAAAGGGCTTAAAATAATCAATTTCCTTTCCAGTTATTGTGTTCGTTACAGTCGCGGGAAAACCAACATCATGGCATCTGCGTAATGTGTCGACAAGATCAGCCTGCGCTGTCCGCGCAGACTGATCCGGGCCGACACATTCCGCATCAGGAGGATAGAGGTATAGAGTAACGATTCCTGAAACAGAAAATCCACATGAGGCGAAAAAGTATATGTTCAGATAAGCCTGCACGGCATGCTTATGCGGATCAGGGTCGACATTTTACGCAGAGTCCACAAATATGTTTTTGTCGCGAGACGGCTCCTTTTGTTTATGACAAACATACATCATCTAGTGTTATAATAGTGAGGAACCCACTGTGGCCGAATGGTTGGTAAACATACATCATCTAGTGTTATAATGGTGAGGAACCCACTGTGGCCGAATGGTTGGCAAACATACATCATCTAGTGTTATAATGGTGAGGAACCCACTGTGGCCGAATGGTTGGCGTTGCGGATTTGGAACCGGGCGTCCTGGGTTCGATACCCTGTCGCGACGCATCAACCATTTCCAACAAAATACAAATCTGCAGCAGACGACTTTGAAAACAACATGGCAAAACTATAGAAAATGTATACAGATAAAAGTGTATAGATAATAGATCTGAAAACACTATGGCAAACAAATTGAAATTCCGAAGGATTTTTGTATTGTGACGTGAACATACTACAATGTACATGTATATATAGCTTTCAATATCTCACACGCGCAACGTGATTTCCAAAACATGGATTGCAACGTCGAAACCCTGCCATATGTTTCTACTTTAAAACGACCGTTTGGACTTCCGCGCCATTGGCACTCAGATTTGTTGGGATAGTATTACGACTGTCAAAGTTGGGCCAGTTTAAACACGCATGAAGAAAAGGTAATATACCCACAAAAAGCGCCTTTATATATATCTGTCGACGAAACATATTCCGTAGTGTAATGGTCATTGCTTCTTCATTGGGGACAGGTAAAACAGGGTTTAACGGCGATGTACAACGATTATGAAATTAAAAAATAATGCACACATGTACGATAATTACATGTAAGAATTGCCGCGCAACGCATGCGATTTTTTCTTGTATTGCTTTACTCTTTCCAACATGCAGATGATCTACAAAGCCTCTGCAGCAGTTGACGTTTGAAAATATTGCGACAATAGGAGACATTGCTGATAATTGCTGACAAATGTTTTCAATAACTGTACTTTCAGTGTTTAATATTCCTCCATTGTGTATCTATAATATGTACTATAAAATAGGTACGCGTGTACTAATTGTCCCCACCTGCTGACAGTTAATGCTACGGGGCTTTACCTCTATGTTGCTGTAAGAATTATAGGAGCCGCTCCACGAGAAAACCAATAGTGTAAACTCTGCGTACAGTATCTACCCGGATCAGCATAAGCATACTCTGCAGGATAACCCGGACAGACCCTTTTTCCTGCTGTCGATTTTCCGTTTTAAAAATAACTACTCTATACCTCTACTCCCCTGAGACGGTATATGTCGGTACGGATTAGCCTGTGCGTTTTACGCAGGCTGATCTGGTTCGATACATTACACAGAGTCCATAATGTTTGTTTTCTCATGGAATGGCTCATATATGAAAGGATTTTCAAAATGTACGTGGAAAGTAAAGGCCTGTTTTTTTCAATTCCAACTTTTATTGTCGAAATATATAAATGGCTTTAAACTAAAACAACTTCATCTCATTCCTCGTTTTATTATGGGATTGCAATAAAATTAACCGTAGAAAAACGGTGTTGAAATTCGGAGTTTGATCGTACGTTTAAGGAAAACACCCTATTAAATGAACCCATTGTTGGTGTGTGTGATGTATTGTAAAGATTTTGTTTGCGGATTGGATTTAAGTGTGTGTTTGGCATCCAGTAGATTTAAATATCTCATACGCGTACTATAAATTGACCGAAGTAAACACTTGCACTAACTTTATTGAATTCCATTACTTCATTTTAACTTTATATGACGGCGTTTCTAGTGAAGATCATTTAGCCAAACACATATGAGCCGTCCTGCGTTTCATGAATCATTTCACAATATCAGTATCCTCCTGCGACGATATGAGACGGCCCGGAGAAGGATGCACGGACTGAGCAGGCTGATCTTGGTCGATGCATTAAGCAGATACCATAATGTTGGGTTTCTCGTGGAACGGTTCATATACGTATATTGTTTAATTGTTTGTTGTTAACAAACATTTTAAGACTAGAATGTGAGATAATACATTTAAGAAACTCAATGTTCTCTCTACAGGCAAAGTTGTTTTAATAGATTGTTCAAATACTTTAAAAAATCACTCGTGAAACGTTGTATAAAGTGTATGTGTGCGAAGGGGTCTATTTAGTCACCGTCACGTGCGTTATTTTACTCATACACACCGTCAAGGATCACATGTCAAACTGAAATCATACTGGATTAACTTTAGGATGGGTTAATGCTAGAGCATGGAAAGAGATGACATAATGAACCGAAATATTGCTGGTTGCTAGTAGCCCTTGGAATATGGTCAGGGGGCTAATGTTGATGCAAATCTACACTGGTCGCACACTTATCACATATTATCAATCCTTGAGCAACGGCAAGGGGCAAATGTCTATATTAAATCTACATTGGTCGCATAGTTATCATAGATAAGCATGTCCTTGAGCACAATAAAGCGGCACATGTGTATCTGTAATTTACAATGGTCGCACACTAATTATAGATCAATCAATCCTTGAGCACGGTCAGGGGGCAAATTTTATCTGAAATTTACACTGGTCGCACATTTATCATAGATAAAGTTGTACTTGAGCACGATAAAGCGGCAATTGTTTATCTGAAATTACACTGATCGTACTTTTATCATAGATAAATTTATACTTGATCAAGCGGCACATGTTTATCTGAAATATACACTGATCGTACTTTTATCATAGATAAATGTATACTTGATCTCGAGAAAGCTGCACATGTTTATCTGAAATTTACACTGATCGTACTTTTATCATAGATAAATGTATACTTGATCTCGAGAAAGCGGCACATGTTTATCTGAAATTTACACTGATCGTACTTTTATCATAGATAAATGTATACTTGATCTCGAGAAAGCGGCA